>DWQX01001294.1:0-29235 GCA_018245475.1 Pharmacophagus antenor | reverse complement strand
TCGTAAACCTGAAAACTAAAGCGAATAAGCGAAAACTCAGTCCTAGTTTTTAATGCTTACTGCGCTCAATAAGCAATAAAAGCAATTCAGTCGTTACAAACATATCCACAGACTAAAAAAGTACATTATTTAAATTTTTTTACCATAGTTACCTGGTGCAAAAATATTACCATGTTAGGCCTGCCATAATAATTTTTGAATTAAAATAAAACATCTTTTCGTTATAATTTTAATTTAAAATACCAAACTCAATATTAAATACACACATCAAAAAAGTCTAAGAAACACATACAAATTTCAATTTTACTCGCACTTGTTTTCGCATTAAATCTTTAGTATTTTCTTGTTATGTTATTTTTTATTGCTTTTTTGATATTAAACAACAATTCTTTTTTTAATAATCTTAATTAACAATAATTGCGAGTAAGTACCTGTATGTACGTAGTACAAAGTAAGGTGCCTAATGAACTAAACTTAAACTAAAATTAAATGGTTGCACAAAAATTGCATAAATTCATACAAAGTTCAAAATTTTAGTAAGCCCATCAGTTGTTGGTTTGTCACTCCATCCAAGTCTTTTAAAACACATCTTTGAAACATGTCTCATGCATGCTCGATGGGGTTGAGGTCTGGCGATTGTGCAGGCCGAGGCAATACGAGGATGTTTCCCCTTGCCAAGTACTCTTGTGTGTGCAAAGCTGTATGCGAACGCGCATTGTCATGCATGAACGTGAAATCGGAGCCAAGCGTTTGTGCGAATGGACGGACATAAGGCCTTAGAACATCCTCAACGTAATTTACAGCATTCATGTTGCAATTTACAAGAGCTAAGTTCATAGTACCCGCCCATACCATAACTGTTGAGCCGTTGTATCGATGTACTTCCTGAACGCATATTAGTCTTGCAATATTTCCAGGACGACGATACACTCTTAGCATTCTATTATCAGGCTCGGACCCAAATTGAGACTCATCGCAAAATAAAATGTTATCCCATTGTTCCCAGGTCCATGGTTCCCTACACCATTCATTGCGAGGAGCCCGATTTCCGTAACGTATTGGTGGGCACCTAAGTGTCCGTCGTACTCGTAGGCCATACTAATGCAGTAGATTTCGCACAGTTAGGCAGCTAACAACAACACCACTTGAATTTTGTAGCCTTCTCTCGGGCGGATCTCTCGGGCGGTTAACATCGGCTGGCGTCTTGCAGACAGTTTTATGTATCGATCTTGAAGACGGCAAATAACGCTTCTGTTGACACCAAAATACCGAGATACCTGAGATTGACTTCGTCCCGCTTGCAACATCCCTACAGCTCTTTGCATTTCATCTGCGTTCAAATGTCGTCGCTTCATGACGTAAAAAATATCTCAAAATCCAAATTTGTTTAATTTTTTTTTCAATTGAATGTTTAAATCATAAAATTGATACAGAACACAAAATTTTAATAAGCAAAGAAAACGCTATAAAATTCGAACAAATGCATTCGCTTTTGAATTTGTGAAAAAAAAAACAAATGTTAGTCGAACTTTTTTACAATCAGCCAGTACCAGTATGTTCTCTAGATCAAAAACGTTTACATAGATATTACCTATTTGGTAAGAAATGATATAATAATTGAATAATAGTTTGAAATAGTATGTGTTGCTTAGACTTTTTTGATGTGTGTTTATACTTATCGTATATGTTTGTATCACATGGCCTTTTCACGTAGTTAACTCATTCCACATAAAAAAGATTAATTTAAATATGCATGCTAGGTATTTTTCTAGGAATATAGGTTTGACACATGGACGGGCGGATTTATTTCTAATACATTAAAATTATTATAATACAATAAACATAAAAATGTATGCAATGACAAATATTATATAGTAAAAAAATCCCGTAAATCTTATTTCAATTGCATTGTCGTATCTTTATAAATAGTTTCAGTTTCGGGCTAAGGTGATTAATTTAGCGGAAGCGATAATTTAGAATAGATAATTTGTGAAGTAGGTGCAGTGTTGAAGTTAGTATATATGGGTTGGCAGGCGCAAGCCGCACGTCGAACGGACGGTCCGTGCGCTCTCGCCCCGTCAACCCTTCGCAGAGCGAGGACTCAGTGGCTGAAACGGCGCTCTCCAAGCGAAACTCTGACGGTAAGAACAGAGGCTAACGGCTTGCCTTGCTGAAAATAACTGTAGCTCAAATGAACCAAACAACAATTAATAGTTGCTCAGTTTAATATAACGAACTCCTGCACTTATATATATAAATTAAAATATATCTCAATCGGATAAACTGATGACTCAAACGTAATTTGACTTCAATAACATGATGATTTTAAATGATAAAAAACAATAATTTATGTTTTTAAAGAAGACATATTTTTACTAAATCATACATTTTTTTTCTCTGTATGCCACCATAAATATTTCTCGCCTAAATTATGTTATCGTGTAATGTATTTGGCCACCACCCAAAAATTCTGGCGATTTCATTCAATCTGAAGTTAAACTGACGCATAACGTTTACTTTCTTATAGCGACTTCTGCAATTTTTTTAAATGTTATTTAATTTAAATATTCCAAAATAACCACTTCATACAGCATATATTATATAACCATTAGTAGTTACGTGTATGTTACAATCGAGTAATAGTAGAGATTGTCTTGCCAGTGTATATTTATTTTACCTTTATTTTTCTAATTAATTTTCTAATAAAATTTTTACCAATTATTGTGAAAATCGGTAAAAACGTTATAAGAAAAGGGATAAAATAAGCGGTGGAAATTCGCAAAACTTTTATGACGATTGCCCAGTGGGTGATGAAGTATAGCGTTCCTATACATAATTTCTAATATCTATCTTCATATATTATGCTGACATATTTAACAAAACATCAGCTATCTGATCTAAAGAATGTTAATTGAGAAAGTGGAATTTATTAAACATAATAATTCATATTTATTGACAACGGTCATTAAATTTTTAATTCGATATTTGTCCAAAGAATAAATGATATTTATGTAAAGAACATTTTTTTTTTTTGGGCGGGAGGAAATTATTTTGGATGCTAGCCCCCCATGGCCGGGACCGTCAGCTACGCACAGGCAGTATGCACAGCCGATGTGTGGAGCGCCAGCCCACTAAAACCCCCCTGTGTTCGCTCGTCTCAAGTCCTTCTAAACGAACCACCGTCCGGAGCAAGGGAACACTCTCGCACCGTCCGCTAATGAAAAGAATCTAAGAAAGTGTACATTTAATGTAATCTACAAAACTTATACTTTATAATCATTTTCCGAAGACTCCATTATTCTGTCGTTAATCCAAAATGGGCTGTGAAAATAATGTAAGACAGTTACTCATCCTCTGTCAACACACTTGTTCGTAATAGACATCTGAAATTGTGACGAAATTCAGTGACATCACACAACAATGTTGTCATAAAAGATTATATAAATCAAATATTTTTGTCTTTAAATTAACAACTTATCATTTTTCTTCTCTATACTTGAATAACATGTCTTAATTATATTAATGAAATTATACAAACCATTTAATTAACATTATATTAAACAATTTGTGATGTAAATAATTTTTTAAAAAGAAATAAAATAGCGGAATAAAGATATTATAAAAAGAAAAACCATACTATATACTATAAACAATTGTTATGAAATTGGATCAAAAAGGCACTTTAAAATTGGTTGTTTTTTCTTTTTTAGTCGTGCAATTAAAACTATTACACTTCGAGATATACAAATTTTTGTTGTTTTATGTTATTAAAAAATGTATATAGATAATACACATTTATAAAAGTATAGAATTAGTAGACTCTTTTCAGGTAATTCTTTAGACTTTATCGTATCCAATGTTTGTAATAAGTTTTCCAAATACCTTTATATAATATAATTATAATAATATGCAAGTATAAACTTTATAAAGAAATAATTAACTTATATACTTAACTCGCTTCTCTTCTGCTTCTTGTATTATGTTGGAACCTGTCATAGTTTAGTTTAAATCTAAAAACGTATTAATTACTTTGTTTTTTAATTTTCTTTCACAAGATTATTTACGGGTTTCTATACTATATCCTAATTTGGTAAATTATACATCCAATCCACTGAATAAAAGAAACTATTCCTTTATTACCTTTCCTTATATATAAATAGGCAGTATTAGGGTTCCGTACCCAAAGGATGACAAGCAGACCCCTATTACTGTCTCTACCGTTCATTAGTCTGTTTGTCTATCTGCTCGTCTGTCAATTGACTCACGAATCGTTATAGATATAAAGTTGAAATTTTTACAGATTGTGTATTTTATTGCAACTACAATGACAAATAATAAAAATGAGATAATACTTAATGTCATTTTATTGGCGTTCTTTGTTCAACCTTAACCATCGTTATATCTCTTTAACAATTATAAATTCATTATTTCATTCGGAGTGTCGTCTTTATTTTGTACACTATGTGGTAACAAACACTTCGCAGTACGAGCCCGACTCGCTATTTGCCAATTTTTTATTGATCGCTTTTTTTTTGAGAAACCTTAAATATAGTTACATAAAAATAAAAAAATTCAATGATTAAGATGAGATAATAGGGAAGATAGAATTTAAATATATTAAATTTGGTTAACACTGTGCGATTATATTACCTTTTTTTATTACAAAGAAATTCATCTGGTAAAAATAAAGATAAAATATATAATCCTGTGAATGCGAAAATTGAAAATAGTAATTTACACCTTTTCATAATTTTTATTAAAACTTTATATTTCTTAAATTATTGTTTACCGTCAATTTTACTTTTTGGTGAAAGCTAAACATCATATTTTAGGAAACGATTTTGTTATAACATAAATAGAGAGATAAAATATTTCTATTTGACCTCTATACAAAACCTTTGTACAAAAGGTCGTTGTGAAAATTATAAACGATCCTCCATTTACAAGCTGTGTTGAATCGCTTAGTAATATGAGGAATTTTGGTCCCTTATTTGTATTTTATCACCGTTGATCTCCAAATATCACAAGGGTCACGTGGATTCAAGCGCTTACCACGTTCGATAACTTTGGACAAATAAACGTGAATGCAATGTGGCTACATCCACACCTCCATATTATACACCGTAAAGAAACGCAATACACAATTTTAACTGTCCCGTTTATTTCCGCGATTATACATTTTTTCTATAAGGTAATTTATTATCCTCGTTATGGAAATAGTTTTGATACTTTTATTTATACAGGTATTGTTTTTAATATAACTAAGCTGTGTGCAATTTCTTCTTAATTTGATTGTAAAAAATTATCTGAAAATAATAACGACATTTCATTACTTTTATCCTGTAAAAATAATGAAACTACTTTTTCTTAAAATCGTTTCACAAAACATTTAAATTTTTTAATGGATTAATTAATTCATTCATTTTTAATTTTTATTATATAAATAAATACATTCTCCTTTAATCTCTTCGCGCCCTTGGCCACATATGAGGACACTTAGTTTTCATATACAGTTAACACTAGATTTACTGGACCAGTCATTTTGACTGGATGACCCTATATAAGATATTACGTATAGTGATATACGTTTGAAATTTTTATTTTTTTTACCGTCTCTGGCAACATTGTTCTACATATTTTATTGCGATACAGGAAAAATATGAATGCAATAATGCACAAAACTAATACAGATACAAAAAGAAAACCATAAAAATGTGTCGGTAAATCTAGTGTTAATTGATATTAATATACGAGTATAGATGAAAATCTTTAATATATTACATTTTAATATTTCTTTACCTTCCCTTACTTGACCAACGATGAAAATAAAGTTAATAGGTTTTACTGGAATTTTAAAATTCTTACTTATATTTCTCTTTTGTTAATTAAAAATCGTCCCTGAAGAGGTTAAGCAAATTTGTTTTTACGATTATTACATATTCAGGCAATCAATATAATTTTATTTTCTTATTTATATGTCAGCGCAAAAAAAATAATTTTTAAAAGCCCGTGCAGCCGTGACGTTATCATATGTTTCTATGAGTCAAAATCCGGCTGCCAGTAACTTAAAAATTGCAGGCTGATAAGTGAGGGCCTCGAGTTCATAATGACCAAGTAGGATTAGCTTCTTCCACTTTTCTTTTGTCGTTATACTCACAAGCCTTCATCACTTAATCGCCCGCGAGTAAATCTCAATTAAGAAATATAATTATATAATAACTCTAATAACATATTTCTCATAATACTCTATGGTAGCTGATCTCTGTTGCTGGAGACCAATAATAGTTGAAAGTATTGATTTTAGAACATTGTAAAAAGGGTAAATAATTTTTTTCTTACTCTTAAAAAAAATAGAATGGCGGAGATGTAATAGGGTAGAAGTAACAGAAATTTGAAAAATCTCATGTGAATTTTTCAATTACGATTTATGCCAACCTTACACTACCTATTTTCCTTGCAAAAGTATAGCGAATCTACTAATTCAAACGGTGGTTCAGTACGGTATTTATAGCTGATAGGTATATATTATATCAATAATATCTGAACCAATATTTTCCATGAGGACCAAGATACTCGTCCAGCTCCATGAGGTCTGGCTCCACCTACAAGAATAATTCAGTGAGTAACAGGAATACAAGGTCAGATCCAGCTCCGGGGGAAAGAAGAACAAATTTTGAATGATACTTAAATTTTTAAATTTGAAAAGTCCTGCTTGCTGCTCTTATGTGAACAAATTATTTTTATTGTGATATGAATTAAGCCAACTACGTAAATGCTTATTATCCCCATAATAGTCTAATTAAATTGTGCAATAATTTTCTCTTCTAAATATATCGACCATACCTTTCTGCAAAAATAATAAAAAAATACAAAATCCTGCGCAGGGTCACATTTTATTCGACGTCATATATATTGCTATTGACGGAAATTGCTCTATTACATTACTAATAAATACTAAATAGTAATAAAATTACTAGACCTAGACTAGCAATACCTAAAAAGTGACAAAAATGTAATATAAATGAATAATATATTGTTTAAATGGTTGTCCTTAAAATTAGGCAGTGTATTGATAATGTACTTTGATGATGATTAATTAAATTATTGTTATTATTATTTTTATATACACAAATGTTGTTTACAAAATTAACAATGTAAATAATAACATGCTTTATATTTTGTGCAGATGAAGATGAGGAGCCCCGTTGTGTAACCCTAACGCCGCGCCATAAAGCTGCAATTCGATTTATAAGAAAGGTATGTAACGAAAAAGATATTTTTAATGAATAATCGTATTTCTAAGTTTTCAATTTTTTTTTTAAGAAAATGTAGTAATGAATAAGTTTTATTTTTAAAATGGTTATTTAATTAATAAAAACCATTATTGTAAAAAACAGCTCTGTGATAACTAAATCAATATTACTCTATAAAAAACGTGTGATTAAATTTCGTATTTTAAAATATTTATCTAACATAAGTAAGATTCACACTAAACTTGTTTATGTTTGTAACACTTTCTGATATTATGATATTGTAGACCTTATTAAGACTAAATAATTAAGTTACAAAAATGTGCAATAATCTATAATAGTCTCATAAAATGTCTTTAAATAATATTAACTGCACAAACACCATTAGAAAAATATTTCAAATTAAAAATAATTTTATAAGAATATAGTACCAACGATACTCCTTTAAGCCTATAAATATTAATTTAACATTTTTTTACACATTATGTGCATTTATATACTCGTATACCACAGATAACTCTTTCAACGGATACTCATTAATAATAGGTCAAACATTAATAATTTAAAACATTAAATTATTTTATTAATACTATGCAAGGCACATATTATATAAATTTAACAAAAGTTCTATAGTAAAGTTAACTTTCATTTAACATGTTATATGTGGAACTACTAACTAATTTAAGCCTGAGGAAGTTGGAATAAGTTTTATTCAAATTTATAACTCTCTACGAACTAACAAAAAAGAACATTCGAATTCAAACAATAATCCAATACAACATTCTATCTTAGGAGGTAGTTTTTTTAAGATTCTTTAGCGTTACCTGCGGGGACCTACTCAAGTCCCTCTGTCAACGCGAAGGTCTCGGAGTCGATCTCGGAGCCACATGAATAATAGATTTTGGGAAAGAATAGGAGAAATGTTTACTTTATATTATTAAATTTTAAAAAAAAATTATCTAATCATTAAGACTTTATACTATGTGATTTCAGAACACAAAAAACAATAACAGTTAAACGGGAGATAAAAATAATTTAGAACAAAAAATATCGAAATGATTTAAAGTTTCTCTAAATCTATGAACAATAGCTATTCGTAACTTTTATTTAATAGGAAAAGCTTGACCTATACAAAAATAGTTTCTGTAATGAAAATAATTTATTTTTAAATTCCATTTTATTTATTTTACTGCATATTGGAAATTTAATAATAAATTGAAAATTATATATTGAAATATTTTAATGATATTTTTTATAATAAAATATTTACATTTAAACAAAATTTCATACAGTAGAATAGACGTTAGATTACAAGTATTAATAAACTTTTGTTACGAATGTAGCTTAATACATAGTTCAAAGGAATCTCATATATTTATAATAGACGATTGCTAGATGAGGCATCTTGTTCCTTTAATATGATTGCGTATAGTTTTTTGTTGTGTGTGAGTTCTGCACAAACAAATACCTGTTGTTTGTACTTTAGATTAACAAATGAATTACACGAATATGTATACGAACATTCGACTAAAATCTTATGTACGAGACTGCAATGCATATTTATTAGCATATTATTATTAATAACGGACCTAACGGTTTTAAAATTAATAATATTTATGGTTTCGCTGTTTATATTTCACGTCAAAAACATCTAAAACTCAATTTTTTGTTATTTTTTAAAAATAATTTGTATTTTATGCAAACTTCGCTGAAATATTGACATGTGGAATCCTGACAGATGAAGTATTTTGTGGCCCGGCGTAAGTTTAAAGAAGCGCTTAAGCCATACGACGTTAAGGACGTTATAGAGCAGTACTCTGCAGGCCACGTGGACCTTCTGGGGCGAGTGAAAAACGTCCAGACTAGGTAGTACGAGTACCTAGCGAGAGACTTCAGTACGCCTTGCACTTACCATATACCTTTTCTACGTTCTTTATACATCTTTCTTGTTTGGTCTTCACACCAACTGTGTCTTGTTATATTACCTCTGTAGTCAAGTTTGGCTTCAAACCTAATACTGTAGAAGTGTAGTAAGTGTATAGCTATCTTTAATTTTCTCCAAACATTATTTCACATGAAAAATTTAGAATACGCTACCTTCCCCTCCATTACTTCACATTAATTAGTCCGTTCTTTCGAGAAACTTTTACATTTAATATCATATTCAATGGCAAGGAAATGTTTTGTTTTCATAGATTTACGTCTTGAAATCATTTAGAAAATCAAGTCTATAATAACCTGACTCGCATGACAGATCGACACTAAAAATTCATTACATTCTCAAACTGTTCGCAGCATGATTGATCATTAAAGTTTTAAATTTGCAAACCCTCAAATTAAACATTAATAATTATTGATTCTTAATAACATTAATCCCTGATTATAAACGGTATATCATAAAAAAGCCTAATAATATTTATTACAATACTTCTTGTATTAAAAATTTTTGCTTGCAATTAAATTTTTAAATAATTCAACAAATTATTCAAAAACGCATATTAATACAAAAATTAACTATGTTATGAGAATGTATATTATCTCACGAATCTCTTAAGCACACTATTTTTTAAGTCAAAATAAACATAAAAAAATTATTGTTATCTGCTTCAATCATATCAGTATTATTAAAAAATTGTGAATTAAAACATCTTAACTATACATCAAAACTAATATTATTCATAGTAAGAATAGGGGCGTTTCTGCTCGAAAGTAAGCCATCAGGATATATTTTATTTTCGTGTAGCTCAAGTACTTTGTCGCGCGCAAGAGATTTAGAGAAGCATTGAAACCTTACGACGTGAAAGATGTCATAGAACAATACTCCTCGGGGCATGCCGATCTCCTAAATCGAACAAAGAACTTGCAGTACAGGTGAGGTGTCAGCAAAGGACCCAGCACCATTGGGTTCAGTCGATGCCGCAGCCGCTTGATTCACCGCTCTTCATCAATTCGTCAAAACTCGTTATCAAATATACTGATCATTTATAACGTTTTATTTGTAAATCTCAATCAAGAAGAAATTAAATCGCAAACTTTTAAAAACAACAAATCAGTTAAAACTTATTTTGATAGTATTTTATTTTCTTATCTATAATAATAACACTGTAAAAGCATTTTGATTTAGTCTACTACTCCATTACATTTATTTGATTTACAAATTAAAACTGATATTATTGCAAATTACTTCTCTCTATAAAATAATATTAGGGTATCTTGCTAAGAAAACTATTTTTTATATAATCATGTTATATTTGAATACTGGTGGAAATTGACTTTTAAACATAATAAAGTAATTCAAATCAAACATATACACGCAAAAATGTATTAGCGCAAAGCAAATACTTATGAGATATAGATAAAATTCAATCAAGATTCAACAGCCTTACCTGAACAACGAAGAATGTTTTGCTGGAATACAGAATCCTATTTATGTATATCTAAGAATAAATATCAACGAAAATTGGGTGAACTGTAGAAAAATTTGTAAACTTCAGCGCCATTTATTAACAAGTTGTAACTTTTGAGTTTTAATATTGATTTAAGATTTAGATCGAAAGAACGACAGAAAAGTTAATATACTGCACCGCCATCGAGAGACGTGTTTCAATAAATATGATAATATAAAAATGATCTCTTCCTTTCTTGTTAATTTGTTTTATTGGGAGATAGATTGCTCCTGTATGTCAACGAAAATAGACGATACGTAGAGGGTCTTTTGGAAAAAGTGTTTATCCACAACTGAAACAAAAATAATCCCATTTGTATTAAATAATTCAAACAACAGCTTTAATTTTTTTTGCATATATAATTGACATTTTATTTTAAAATATAATTGAAGAGCAATTATTCCAGCGTCCCAAAAGTGTATCGATTGAATGGCAAGCAATTTCAGACATCTAGTAGTAGGACGTAAGGATACAATATACTGAAAAGCGATATACATGTTTCCTAAAATATTTCCTCTGTAAACTGTTATTAACTTGCAAATCAACACAATTGTTCACGCGTCACCATAACTACCGAAGTTATGATTTCAAAGCGGTCTTCACTTTTCGAAAAATTAGGTTTATCCCAATAACTGTAATAGTTTTCCTCTAGAAAAACACCGGATTCAGCCTTAAACAGATTGTATGCTTTTAAAGTGACAGGTATTAGCTGAAATTAAAATATTATAGACATATTTTACATTTCTTCACGCACCTCGCCGAAAGAACATTTTTAATGCAATTATTGTAGTTGTTTTATAATTGGAAGAAATACAAATAAAATACAAATAAAATAATTCCCTTTACGTGTAGATACGATGATTCTCATAAATATTTATTTAAAAACAACAGTCCATTAAACTTCACGAAACGTATGTATTACACTGTAAAAATAATGTTACACAATTTTGTATCATGTATATTTATCGATTCCAAGTTAATAATAAATCTACTTTCGCTTGACATTATCTTTGGTGGTATGAATTTAACTTATATTCAAAACATACCATCCTCACTTTATCTTTTTAAAAACTTCTTATTGCTTTATTGTAGTCACGTATTGTTCACTTAGTGTAACATCCATTAGCGCACGGCAATGATCTTGCTTTATTGTTGTTAGAGCTTTGCACGACATAACGCATAAACGAAATTCATGTCCGTAACTCACGTCAATATCTATATTATACATAAACTTTATGTGGTGTTAATATCTTTTACTACAATAACACTAATGTAAATTACGTGAACACGTGGGCATTAAGAACAAGTACAGTTTTGATAAAATTACATGAAAACGATAAATCTCTTTAAACTTTCTTCGTTGAGTGTAAAGGCCTACAATTTTAATGATTATTAGTTACTAAAGAGGAAATAAGTTTTTAATAAACTGTTAACTTAAAAATAAAATTATAAGAATTTAAGAAATCGAAATTTCGCGTGGTTTATTAGTATATACATATATGTAAATATGGGTTACAGTTTGTCATTAATATATTATGTTTAAACAAACTTGTATCCAATTTTTTCCGTATAGTAATGTTGACTTAGAAATATGACTACCCATTTAATACTTTACCATATATTAATTAGCATAAGTAACAAAATATAACAACTAAACCTTTTAATTCATCTGAATATTTTGTAATAACTAAGTAATAGAACAAACGTTATAAATTTTAAATATTATTAAATTTTATAATCATTGCAATTATGCATTCGAGAGATTTGACAATTTAATTCAAAGGCAAACAGAAGAAACATTTTAGCATTTTTATTGTTTTTTTAATAAAAATTCTGGAACTCTCTAAGGTATGCAAAACAATTTGTACACTACTGCAATATATAGCTTGTTTTGCATTAATTCTCACACATATTTATGTAACTGTTTAATATTTGTGAGAATTCTACGCATTTTTTTTTGTCTATATATTTTAAATAATATGATAATTCTATAACGTATTAAGTATTATGCCACCCTTCAGATTATGCCCCTAATATAGGCTCTATAATTCGCGGGCCAGTTATTTAGATAGTGTTTTGAAACAGAAACTTAAATGTATTTTATCTCTGTGTTAACATGAAACAGTTCTCGGCAAACCCAAAAGTAACTTTCATTAGTCAATTCTCATATTTATTACAAACAAATATTTCAAACTTTAAGCACAACTATACAATATAGGCCTTTAAAATGGTAATTGGTTAATAATGCCCATGGTTTACGGCCAATATGATTTGTAGATAACAGAACAAAGTAGATATTTAAATGTATTTTATTTTAAAGATATAGATGTTAATACGAATTATCTATTTAATATTGTGTATATATTCTAATGTTAACTATATCTTCACAACATTTAATTAAATTTAGATAACGATAACCCCCAGGTTAGATCAAATTCTTGGCAAGCAAGGCTCAAAAGCCAAAGACGTCTATGCATCTAAAATCAGCCTAGCTTCCAGAGTAGTTAAAATTGAAAGACAGGTAAGATATTCAAAGTAATAAGTGGTTGTAATAGTTAAATACGAAAGTAATATATATTTTTTTTCTAAAGTTGTCTAATTTTTTTAAAGTTTAAGATTATATAAATTCATTGAACACAATGACAAAAAAGTCGTGAAATGAAAACTAGTAATGCCATCGTATTTATTATTTTGAACATTAAAAGATACTACTAATGTAATTTTATGAAAATGTAGATATTTGTCTATTTAATTTTCAGGTAGATGATATAGAAACTAAGTTAGATCATTTATTAGAAATGTATGAAGAAGACAGACGAGTAGCGAGAAGAATTGGTGGCGCAGCTAATGGTGAGGGAGAGAGTGGTGCATCTGGTGAGAGCTCGCTGCGTGCAAGACCTGCGATTGTAAACAAGCAATGTTCCGAGCCGAACTCTCCTGTGTCTCGCGCTTTCGAGACAAATACCGGCTTAACTGCGCCACCGCAGCTCCACAAACGTCCCATGAACCGAGGCTATTCCGATCTAGGAACGCGATTTATGCGCAAGAAAGTCATCGTAAAGTACGTACTATTTTAATATAATGTGTTATTATTTTACTTTTCTAATCTAACATAAGTGTCACATGTTACAAAAAATAACGGAAACAGAATTCTCGGACGTATTTAACATTAATAACAATTATTCATCAACTAAAAAAAATCTGTTTTTCTGTGATAAAAATTAAAAAAAATGTAACGAAATAAAATGTCATTTTAAATTAAATTTTAGTTGTTTAATTTCTTGTTACGATATGTAACTAATATCTAAATGCACCAAAATATTGAAGAACATTAATTAAGTTGAGCCATTTATCTCTTAAGACTATGTAATTTTCTATTCAGAAAAAAATTTCATGAAGGTATTATATTTATATATTATTCATCGTATAGGGTGTCTCAGTAAGAGTGCACTTTTTAAAATTGGATTTTTTTTTCTCATGCAAGTGGCAACTCTGAAATTTGACAGCTGTCACCTCTGTTTATCACGATTATTAAAAATGGAGCACTTTTCGAAAGAACAACGAGTTATAATTGTAAAAACTCATTACAAAAATGGGGAAAGTTAAACCGTTAGGAAACTTCGCAAAATTTTCAGCCGAAGAAGTGCATCTAATGTATCAACCATTCTAAGAGAGGTCAAAAAATTTGAAAAAACTAGGTCGATTATGGATAATAAGAATCCTTTGCGTCAACGTACCGGTCGGTCTCTTGAAAACATTGCTGCTGCAAACGAGAGTGTCGCCGAAAACCCGAAAAGATCACTTCGTCATCGTTCTCAAATTTCACGAAGCACAATGCAGCGAATTTTTACTAAAGACCTTCATGCGCACAAGATTCAGTTAACTCAAAAGCTCAAATTACCCCTCTTGGCGGCAACACCTCCCTGGGACCTGGATGCCGAGATCCCAGCGGAAGTGCATGCGTGGTGCGCGCAGGCGAGAACAGAGGGCGCTGGTCCGCTCCCGGAGGAACGGAAGCGATGGCGCAGGGATGCGCGCGAAGAGCTGCTCTTTAGGTGGAGTCTCCGCCTCGCGGAGCCCCGAGCCGGCCAGTGGACCGTGGACGCTGTTCGTCCGGTTCTTATGGAGTGGGTGAACAGACGACACGGTGCACTCACATTTAGACTGGTGCAGATCCTTTGGGGACATGGCTATTTCGGAAGGTATCAGTGCTACGTCGTCGGCAGAGAGCCGCTCGCCGCTTGCCACCACTGCGACAGCGTGGAGGACGACGCCCAGCACACGCTGGAAGTCTGTCGGACGTGGAGCGGCGAGCGCGCGATCTTAGTCGACGTGGTCGGAGCGGACCTAAGCCTTCCGACATTGGTCGAGGCCGCGGTCGGTTCGTAGAGAGCATGGGCGGCCCTTGCCCTATTTTGCGAGACAGTAATGACTCGCAAGGAAGAGGCCGAACTTTCGAGGGAGGACGACCCGGCCTCGCTACCGATGCGCCGAAGGAGACTGAGACCCGACATGGGTCGAGGGTGAAGTGTCGCGTTCCGAACACTTCACCCTCCGGAGAGCGGATGGACTAAATTAGCCCCCGCCGAACGGCGAGCTCTCACGAGCAAACGCTGACGGGGTCGCCGAATAATGCATCCGCATGCCTGCAGCCCCGCCAATTGGCGTGAGTCGGAACACCGTCAGGTTTTAGTGGGTATACCGTGAGCTTCACTCCTGGGGAGTCCCACATAACTGTCCTGAACCTCCCCTGGTCGGCGGTATGCGTAACGCATTTCTTCACGTAAAAAAAAAGGAGCTCAAACCAGCAGACCACAGAAAACGCCTGCAATTCTTTCAATGGGTGAATACACAAAATTGTCGAATTTGGGACTCAGAAAATCCTCATACAATCCATGAGAAACAAATGCACCCACAACGAGTATCTGTCTGGTTCGAATTTTGGTCAGGCGGCGTGATTGAACCTTACTTTTTTGAATATTAAAATGAGGTCGACATTGCAGTGACTGTGAATGGCATCCGTTACAGGAATTTGATAACGGACTTCTTGTGGCTTCAACTGGATGTCATGAATCTGGACAACATGTGGTTTCAGTAGGACGGCGCAACCTGCCACACCGCGCATGAAACAATCGACTTATTGCAGCAACGATTTCCAGAACACATCATCCCACGAAATTCTAATGTCAACTGGCCACCAAGATCGTGCGATTTAACGACGTGCGATTTTTTTCTATGAGGTTTTGTGAAATCTCTGGTTTATGCGTATAAATCCGGAACAATTCCTGAGCTGAAATCGGAAATCGAACGCGTCATCGTGAGATACAGCCACATTTCTGTACAAGTCATGGAAAATTTCATGAAAAGAGTAATAGATTGTCATCGGAGCCGTGGGGGTCGTTTGCCAGATATGTTATTCCATACTTAATCGGAACATGTCTTCTTTACAATACAATAAAAATATCACAACTCTATCATAAAATACTTGTACTTATTATAAAATGAAAAAGTGCACTCGTACTGAGACACCCTTTATATATGTATATATATATATATAACTATCATGATAATGCACAATAAAGTATATTTGTATTTGTAGTTGCATTTGTATTTTTGTATTGAACACAATTTATTTTTAGAACATCATCCAATCGTAATGGTGAGTCTCTCCGCGATGACGAAGTTGTAATAGTGGTGCCAACTGATCGAGAAGATACACCACCAAGGCTCGCTACTGACAGCTCAGGTAATTCCAAAAAAAATTAAATGATGTTGTCTTGTAGTATGAATAGTCAACATTAAAATCTAGTTTAGTATGTTTAAATTTTTCACATGAATATGTGCATAACGTAGACTTTAAATATATTCATTAATAATCTCCTTTTTTGCTAGCACATCTTTTTAGTGTACATAGTTTTTGTTTGTAAATCTATAATTCATAAACTGATACAACCATAATATGGCAAAAGTATTATCATAAATTTACTTTAATACTTCTTAGTAATTCTAAAATTTACATTTCTTTAGTAAATTTAGATACACTTAATTATTAATTATAAATAAATATTGATAGTAGACAAAATCACTGATATTGTGAGCTTACCTCTGGAATGATTGTGAAAATAATATATTGACTTACAAAATAAAATGTAAATACTAATTATACATACCCTATAACATTTACTAATTATTAATAGGAATGTTTAAAGTAAACTAGCACACGCTTTATAAATATAAATCTGTGAATTTCGAAACATGGATCAATGCTTGCTGCAGTGATTGAAATTACTGAAATAAGTTTGGCATCTGTCCGTTAGTAGAAGCATAAATGAATGCTTCTAAAATGTAGACGTAGTGTAGAGAGCTTAATCTGTTTATTTAAACTACATACTTTATATATTACTGATATCAGTTAACATTATTTGCTGTATATTGCACAACCACATAGATATTTTGCACAACCACATATATATTTTGCAAAATTTATATAATATTTTGCAAAAGTACAATTTAAAGTATTACACCCGTTACATATAAATCTCTTGAATTTTTTATTAACACATAGTGGCTTGCAGTATAATTAATCGATTGCACGTCGTTGCCATAGGTATAAATATGCGAATATTACAAAATTGCAGCATCTTATGAAGACTATTCATCATCGACTTCTCTCTGACCGCCATCTTGGGATCGCCCCTTCCTTTACGGCCGGCTCCGGCTGCGTGAGTCCTAACCTTACTCCTATCGATGTGTGGAATGTGTATAATAGTTATTCTTTGTTCCCTCCCTCTTGTTCCTCATTACATAATTAAGGTGTATGTGTAATTAGAACTAGCGCATCTATCATACATATACATTTTGTTCCTTGCTACTAATGTTTCATGTAGGATTTTTGATTATAAAATACCATATCGATAAAAGCTAAAAATACGTAAAATGCAGATATTAATGTTATGGATCATTGCTATATAATTCCAAAATTTAAGTACTGTCATATTACCTTTGTGCGTATTTTGTTGTTGCATGTTCTTTTATTTAATGTCGTATTTTATCCGCAAGTTTGGCCAGTTAAGGTCGGCCAGAGCGAGTTTCATGTTTCACTTCAAAATTCCCGAACAAAAAACTCTTGAAACAATTTATGTAACACAGTGCCTTCCTGGCGCTATTTTGTCTACCGACATTGTATTTGTAGTTTATATATCAAACACTTATTTTTAAATTTATACAATTAGTGAATTAAAACAGTGTCTTACTGACACTTTTTTGAATCAATGTATGTCACTAATATTTTAGCGGCACGTATCGCAGTTTTTCTTTTTGTAATAAAATTCAAACTGAATGCGAATTTCTGTGCTAATTTCATTCATTTTAACGGAGAGAAAAACAATAGAAACATAGTGGAACACTGTATTTACTTTTCCTGTTTTTAAAATGTCATCTAGTTATTATTCAATAGAACATACCACTAACAAAAAAGACAATCAAATACACAAAAATACACTTCTTTACGTAATGTAAATTTCTCAAGTTTTGCGATTTTAAAACTAATATTTATGAGAGTAAGAGTACTTTGAAACAATTTTGAAACAATGATACTATAGCAGAATTGCAGCGAGTCTATTATTAGTCTCCCGGACATATCTACATATTCGGTTATCGATAACAAAAATTGTGTCCCAATTGGCGTTGGAGATAATAACAATGAAGATTTGTCACCAATAAAATGTATGTTATTTTCTTATTAATATTGCTCTTTTCCTAAATTCCTGTAAATTAATGTATCTTAAACTGTTTGTGCTGTATTGCAGCTGTTAACATATGAGTGTCAGAGAATTATAGATGTGCTATGCTTCGGCTAACCGTCGTAAATCGGCGCAGATTCGTGACGAAACTCGGGGTTACCGAATCCTAACATTTCGGCGAGATTCCTAACTCGATCGACTCGCGTGACATAGCTATAGGCGATTGACTTGGTACTCATCACATCTCCTCGGCACCTGACGAATACACCCGGGTTATAACTGAATTGAAACCCCAATACGGTTCTTTCCCTGGGAACATCCGCAGTCTGATCCAAGAAAAAATGCTGCCATGAGACAGTATTTCCGAGGTCAACCGTGTCAAACTGCGCCGTCCTCAGAAGTATGTTAAAGAGAGCGTGAGCGATTTCCGTTCGAATAGGTAGAACTCCATGCTGGCTAAACTCAAGCCCTCCAAGGACGCCTACTGGCGACTGGTCGGAGGACACAAGTCTTTCTTTGAAAGGACATGGTCAAATACCTCTGTGTTACTTAAGACCGCAGGCTCTTTTTTGCTGCGCACGCGTATATTCAGAAACAGGGCTATTATCCTAAGCAGGTTCTAGGAGTTTGCTAATTTCCAGAGAACGGGTCTCTGGAAATCTAGGAAACTCTCTCTTCGTCATAAGGTGCAATTGTACAAGGCTTGCGTAGGGCCATTCGTGACATAAGCAAGTATTGTATTTATGCATGCTTCTAGAAGTGTCAAACCCCTGCAGATCCTCCAAAACCGTTTTACCCGGATAGTAACCGGGGCATAATAGTACCAGACGAACATAGACCTACACAGTGGCCTCGAACTTCCCGTTCTCACTCACTACATTAACGACTGTGCCCTCACTCACTTCGACAATGCCATAGCCCACGTCAATCCACTGATAACTAATTCGATCGGCTACGTGCCTTTCTCCAATCCACTACTCGCCTTGTCCTGTAGCAGAGGTCGAGTCACACCCACTTAACACAAATAAAGTCCCTCTGCATAATACTTCATGCGCAGCTAACACCAATAACCGACATCACATTCGTCGTGCGCTGCGCTCGCTGCCGGGTCACGCACCAGAGGCTCGCACAACGCGTACATTCGCTACACCTATATTCCGGGGCGGTTTTGTCCGCCCACACGGCCCGCGCCTATCTCTCACATTCACGGAGTTTGCCTCACCAAGAGCCATGATTCTTCACCCTGCGATACTTTCTCGCAGCCTTTCCAGCCAGCCTAACTGGCCTCTTTTATTTAAAACCGGTCACAGGGCTCACCAATCACTAGATTCGTGAGCCCTGTGACCGATGAGGCTGCTAAAGTCGCCAAAAAGACACAGCGAAAATATTAATCGATAAAAAAGCAATCTTCGGCTACATTTTAACTACCTCCATAATGCATTATCTAAGCCGCTAGCTTTGTCGGGAGAAGGTTCAATTCCGGGGTTAGATGAGTAATGTAATTTAATTTAACGGTGGTAAGATTTTAAAAACCAGTCTGGCAAGCTGCCCCGTCAGTGTAAATCTCCCACTGTGAATCTGTCACTGTAAAAGCGTTGCTGTGATTGTGTCTAACAGGCATATGAGAGCCTACGTATTTTGGACGAGCACGTTACACTGTCTTCCAACTTCATTTTCACTAAACATCGTGTCAAATTGAGATCAGTGTTAGTTTATTGTTGATAAAAATATAGTCCCCTAAGATAGGTAAAAGTGTTATCTCAATGTAGATAAAATAATGCAGAAATCCTAACTGTAGATAGAATAAAGAAAATTTCTAAAAATTCATCAATGTCGATTTTAGACATTAAACAAGAAAATGATACAACATGTTTGTAATCTCCTTTTTATATCAAGTTAATATAATTTGATATTTATAAATAGCCGATAGTTTTTTTTAATTATAATGATTTTAGCAGTGTGTCGTAACGTAGATAAACCTAGAATGTTATTGGTAACGCACGTAATTTACATTAGATAAGTACATATTCCCTTCCTACTATTAATAAATACCTATTTATCATCATTTTTGAAAAAAATATGTTTCTATCTTTAGCATTAATATCAATTTATGCTTTTAGAAGTTTGCCCAAGCTGTTCAGTAGAAGTGGAAACAGAGGCAGAAGCGGGAGGCACACGATCGGGCAGCTCCGGATCACCATCTTGGTGTGAAGGTGAAGGGGAGACAGGCTACGAACGCGGCTATGGATCGGGGGATTCACTTGCTGAAGACACAGCATTGTTGGGCGCCGTACAAACTGGACCCCCTCCCCGACTCATTCGCACACAAAGAAGAGATGTCGCCGTAGATCTGCACTTACTTAGACCTGACATATAAATCATGCCACAAAATTTCATACTATTTGGTTAACATACAGTCTTTCTATTCGCACAATATCCTTTCTTGACTCACTAACATTAATTGTAATGAAGGCTTAAGCATTATTTTTTTCAAAGAGGATAAGCGCTTCAATAAGATTTGGAATACAAGTCTTGTGCAATGATTATTATTAGACAATTGAACAACGATGTAGAAATTGTTGTTAAACTAAGTTTCGGATTCCATTCGTTTTAGGTATATTTAAAAGACCAAAGACTCAAAGTAAACATGGTACCTTTTGTATTCAATTAATTACATAAAGTGTATTACGCTTATTTCGTTTTGCTTTTACCGCATTGTGTACGATAGAATTTGTTTAACGCATATTAATAAATGCTTTCGAGAATATCGTTATTAATGAAGTTAGGTATTGGTTTACAATAAGTACTTAAATATTAGCTAAATTTTAAGTAAAAAAATTAGATTGAATACAATAGATAATACCAGAGACGGAATATGCCGAACCTGGCTTGTAATAAAAAGTATAATATAATAAAAAAAAGTTCACTTTACGCGTCCTAGTAAAGAAATAATTACAAAGCAATCAAGGTATTACATTCAATTTATTAAAGATAATTTAAATTTATCAAAAAATATAAAAAGGACGCAATGCTTGTTTATTTTAAGTTATTATTTAATTTTCTCGGTATTAGATGGCCATTCTTATAAATTAACTGTGATAAACCTTTGAGTTTTATAATTATGTCACCACTAAGAAACTTTTACCAACAAATACAATAACATTCGCCTCTTGTATCGAAATAGTATACCTCCAATATTCTATAAATTACACTACAGCAGTGTATTACATATCTGTATCATTTATAACCAAAGAAAGCCTTAAATACTGTTATATAAATTTATTTTCATAATTAAAATTTTTACTTATGAAAAACATTTCGTTGGATTCTACTTAATTTAAAGTACCGAGTGTAACTTTAGTTAACATGTTTTTTAAATAAATATTCCTTTTACTTTTTAAACAATTTTAAATGAAATTACAATTGATCGTTTGGGACTATTTACGTATTTGTTGTACAACATGCACCACTATGTACTATCACCAACCTATATTTCATAAAATTATATGATGCTGATTTATTCACATTATTTTACTATCTCCGACTAATATAAAACCTATTCATAAACCAATTTTTTAAAGAAAAGTTTTGGACACGTCTCTTAATAAAAGCAGGGTAAACTTTTGCCTGACATTCAAAATATTAATTATAAGACTTTAAAGTTTATATAAATATTTATAGAATGTCACACTCCAATAACCAGGTTTACACTGGTCGATAAAATAATAGCTTAAATTGTACGGCTTTTGCCTAATGCAGCAAATAATAGTTACAATGGGACCTAGTTTTGCCTCATGAAAATATGACTTGTTAATTGTAAGACATTCAACCAAAAAATGGGTAAAATAATTGCATATAATTGTAATTAGATAAGAATATTGTTTTTACTAGTGTTATATGAATTTTTATTCAACACCAAATTCTATTACTGTTACATACTTTTATGTCACGCGCCTCCTTTGATAAAATAACTAGCGTTAAGATAAAACGAAGTAGGACAATAATAAATGTAAAAACATTTAATATAATAAATTCAAGATAGAGTCTCTAAAGATTTTCTTACGTTATGAGATTAAACATAAATTTCACTGTTTCTAAAAAGTAATTCTAACTTCGATATGCATCTAGTGCAAAAATACTAAGGAGGCGCATTTCACGTTTACTATGAAAATATGTATAAAAAACGTTCTACATGTTTTTACATTATTTTATATATTATTGCCAGATTCTCATTTTTAAATACATTACAACTATTAATTATATGTTTATCGTAAATGAGTATATGTTAATAACAAAAATATCTCATAATTATTACATGTCTGAAACAATTACAATAATATTCTTAAATCATTGAGATTAGGTTTGCAAATTGAAAAGTCTCCAACGAGAAGTATATACAAAATATAAACCTGTTTTACTGACTAATAATTTTATTCTCAATCATTTCTGATGTTTTGGTTATTTATTCTTAATCTGGCAATTCTTTAAACTATTAACAAACGTTTATTCTTTATGTTCAAAAGAATTTAAGAAGATCATAGTACGTTATTGTGACCATTTTTATGACATCGTAATAAAACAAGTTCCTGAAAAAATGAACATAGAATTTTAATACACGGAATATCTAATAAAATTGTCACTTTTATAAGCACCACTAAAAGTAAATGCTAGATCTTACTTTTGTAATTTAGTACTATAAAAATGGTCTTTTTATCTAGATAGAAGTCGAACCATAGTTTTCCATTTTGACGTTGCATATTATATAAATTCGAAATCACGCATTCGGGCGACCAATTTAAGCTTATTTGTTTCTATATAAAGTAGTTATACCTCAAATAATACATAAATATTTATGTGCATTCTTTTTGTTATATACGTTGTTAAGAAAAAGTTTCGTTCTTTTTGTAATAAGCTTTAATTATGTGTTTGTAAATAATAGTATAAGTTAAAGAATGCCAAAAGTATATTAGCACACCCAAAGCAATTGTACATCACCAATAAATAAATACAAGCTAAACTTCTAGCGATATTTAAATCTAAAAGTTTGTCGTGTTATTTGATGTAATCTATTAAATAACTGCAAAAATAAAGCTGAAGACTATTGAAAAAGAAACTTTTTCTTTATTCCGAAAATAGATTACAAATTTTACTTTCAACTAAACAATATTACAAATACGTAAAATATTACAAATAAAAGAGGATAACATACAAACCTGCGACATATAAAAATATAATAATAATTTCATCGAGTTGTTAGTTTTCCTGTTAATATGTTGAGTATTTAACTTGTTTATTATTTGTTGAATGCATTTAGTTATTGTAATTTCAGTAAATTAAATAAACAAAATAATAAAATTAAGCGTTTCTCTGAACAATCCAACATCTTTAAATATAATAAAACTAGAGACAGCGTTTCAAGTACGTTAAATACTTTTAACAACTTCCGTGGCGCAGTGGGTTAACGCTTGCTTTATTACACTATTCCTAGTTCAATTTCAGGACCATTGAGTTGCTTGGTAGTTTTTAAAACCCTCTAGAGAGTTACCATCGCCATTAATGTGACTGCCTCCGTGCCGCATTAATTTACCTGCTTTTCTCGTAATGCCGAAGTCCTGAGCTCGATTCTCGGGCTACAGGAGTTGTGGACTTTGGATTATGGTAGAGTTTTTCAAACCCGCCTGGCTAGCTACAACTCTCAATGTCAATCTGCCGCCATAACAATATTGCTGTTTTCCGGCAATCATATTTAAGAGCTAGAAATATTATGGGGACGTTTCAACATCTTTGTCCTCATTATCAATTAGATGAAATCGAGATCAAGTATTAGCCTGTAACCGATAAAAAACACGAACGTTTTCGTGAGTACTTAAATAGAATCGGACGCAGAACAACGCAATTTCGTTATTGTGGCGGAGACCAAGATTGCTTTAATAAATAGTGTCTGCCGAATATTTTCAACTTATATGGCAATATCACCAATACATTCAGGCAGAATGATAGCGAAGTGCGTAGATAATTTTAAGGACTTGAATAGTTCCATTGGAAGTAAATTATTAAATAAATACCTAAAAATAATATTTTTCTACATTACTAATTATAATACTTAAATGCACAACTATAACATATGGATTACATTTTTGAAAATTACTAACAATACTGATATTAGAAAAATTATTGAAAAAAACCATCAAAATTTAGTGGTGATTAAAAAGTTATACAAATAATAGAATCAAAAATATTTATTAAGAACTAACTTATACCTTTGATAATTACTAGCAGGTTAAATCTTAAAACAGACTCTTGAAAAAAATTGGCCTAGATCTTTGTTACTAGATTATAAATTAAAAACATATTAAAAAAAAATTGTTAGACGTATGTCAAACTGATGCAATATTATTATGACAACTTCAAGTTTAATGCGCTAAGGTGCTATAATTCATAATAAAGTTTAACGCGATTTAAAAAAATTACTCTGGTTTAGAAACCATAATTTATTAGATAATGCCGAGTCAATACGAGGAAGAACGGGTTTGGGAAGGATCAAATCACAATCAATATGAAGTAATAACTTATTTTTCTGTCACGACGCTTAACAAGAAACGTAATAATTGTTTTTATACCTTATTTTAAGGACGAAGGCGGTGAAGATGTTATTGATAATCCAGAAGAAGTTCTTCAAGAATGTTTAGAAAAGTTTAAAACGCCTGATTATATTATGGAGCCGGGCATATTTGGTCAGCTTAAACGGTATTTTCAAGCTGGTGGAAATCCTGAGCAAGTAATTGAACAACTATCAATAAATTATAATGGTGTTGCACAAATGGCAAATTTGTTAGCTGAATGGCTTATACTTGGTGGTAAATAAATTGAAACCTTTTATTGTTATAAATGAAATATATTTATATAATTTTTAAAGGTTTTGTGGTTAAGGACATTTCTTGAAGTGTATATGAAATAAAACTTAACCCTATGGATTTTGTTGTCACATCATGTAAAAGGAGGCCCTCAATCAAAGCCTATTGTAGCCTATGTTATCTATTGATATGGAATGGCTAGCACATCATAGACTTAGTAGCCTATAAGCAAAATCTCAAAATCTTTCTGAAAGTATTTAACATTAAATGCACAGATACCATAGGTTTCATTAGGATATAGAATAACTAAAATTACAAATGATAAAAAATTATCTAAAATATTTATTGTAGGGTGATTTTATAAGTTTTTTACTTGTGATTCAATCGAATTTATCTGAATTTTTGTTTTGATAAAAATTAAATTGTAATTGAATGTACTTCGGTTAAAAAAAGATTGTTTAACATACAGAATACCTATTTGATTTCAAAGTAAAGGTCCACTTCCCAAGAGAATATTTTTTCTAAGATGATCTTCACTATGTTACTGATGAAGTTATAATAAACTACCTTCTAATTTGTTGGAATTTCCCTATAACTTGTTTAAATTTGCAATATAATGAAGGCTTGGCAAGAAAGAGGCAACATAAACATAAAATTGCAGGTTGTTTTATAGAATTACTTATTTCATTATGTTTAAAATTTATTAAAGGTTGATTGACATACTTATTGTATAGTCGATACACAGTGAGTTCAAAAAATACTAATTATTAGCCTAATTTAGATAACATTAATTTGATTCTAATGATGTTTCACATCTTTCATTGATTTTTATGCATTTCTCCAAAGGAGTCAAAGTAACTGAGGTGCAGGCCATGGTAGAAAATCATCTAAAAGATATGATTTTAAAAACATTTGACCCTAAAAAAGCCGATACAATTTTTACTGAAGAAGGTGAAGTAAGTGTTAACATACCAATTGCCTTACAATTTTTTAACTCTGAAAAACAAAAATGCCTAAAAAACATGTTATTTTTTTAATAGACACCAGCTTGGTTAACAGAAATGATTGAACACCCAACATGGAGGTCTCTAATATATAGGCTAGCTGAAGAATATCCTGATTGTCTTATGTTAAATTTTACAATTAAGGTAATAATTATTTCTTTAAATGGTCTGTATTTTATAAATCGATAATCTAATAGACATGTTGTACATAATGTGGTAACTTTGTATTTACCATTATCAACACAAATAGATAAGTCATTACTTTTATACTCCAGTTAATATCAGATGCTGGATTCCAAGGAGAAATTACAAGTATTTCAACTGCAGCACAACAAATTGAAGTGTTTTCAAGAGTACTTAAGTCAGCCATTGTTGGATTTCTACAGAGTTCAGAGGACTGGCAGAATAGTGTAAATGAATGTGCTGTAAGTTTCTAAATTACATAACTTGTAAATATAAATTATATGATAATTATTTGAATTAATAGACAATACAATCAGTTTACAAAATGTAACATTCTTATAATTATTTATTTTGTTCACATCTTGTGATAAGATTTAGTAAACTTATCTATAAAAATAGAATGGTTTTTAATATCTTTTCAGAAAATGGTTTGTCATGGTGCACATACGTATGTGTACAGCCAAGTCATTGTTCACATTTTGTCACAAGAGCCTAGAGGAGGTGCAATTATGAAAAGACTTGGACAAGAAATAACTCGTTGTGCACAACAAAGGTGTTTTACTAATATGTCTTTATCGATAAACTGCAAATTTGTCAGAAATTTTCAATTCATAATATTTATGATAAACATTCAAGTTATCCATTTACTTATATATAACATTTACTTACTATTTACTTACATATAACATTAATCTAATATAATAGCACCATTAACTCAATAAATCTGTTGGTTTGCCAGGCTGTTGACTGCTACAATCTGTTTAATTCTATCAATATCTCCGTTTTTTAACCGAAACCCTGTAATATTTGCACACCATTGTGATAAACTCATTATGGCAATAGTAAACTCATACTTTAGGGCCGACTACAGTATGTTATAAATGTATATTCATTATTTATTGTGCATTTCTGTTTGATTACCAATTAAAAATATGGAGTGCCGGACTCATCTTCTTTCATATATTATTTATTCATAACAGTTATATTTTCAGTAATCACGATGTAACTCCTATTACTTTGGCACTTACTACGGGTGAAACTTGGCGGGGTGCGCGAACTGCTCTGGCAGCCATGTTATCGCGGGGAGCACTAAATCCGGCTGATATCTCGGTACTATTTCGAGCGTATACGCAACCTGAACCTCCTCCAGTACATTTGCTGAGGATACCACAATTTTTAGGTTATAAATTAATATAATATTTTAATTATGTAGAAAGAATACAAATAAGAATTATATAATTTTAATTCAAACGTTATTATTAGAGGAAAATTACATAAAAGCATATAGCCCTACAATTTTTTTGTTATTTATTTGCTACACTCGTCTTTTCAGCCCTTAAGTTAACTGAGTGTAATTATTACAATATTTTGTCAAAAATATCTTTAGAATGGTAACAGTAGTATGTAGATCAAAATTAAAAGTAATGTGCAGATTAAAACTTATAAAAATAATTTACCTAGAAGTCTGGAAGGAAATTCTGTTACAATTTGTTAATATTTGGAAGCCATTACCCAGCATATTAAGTGACAATATGAAATAGCTAGTTTGTAGCATTTTGAAGGTTGTTAAAGTGCAGATTACATTAGAGTACATTAAAAATATTTTTAATGCAATATATGACTTAAAATTATTTGTTTGTAGAACTCCTAGTGGACTCCCTTTTTAAATCTGGTAGTAAATTGAATCCCGAACACAAATCAAAATACATGTACTTGTTGGCATATGCGGCAAGTGTTTGCGAAGGAGTGACTGCTAGCAGACCTGTTAAAGACGAGCTAAAAGCGACGGTGCAGGCAATCGAAAAGATACACGCAGTATGCAGTAGTTCCGCGAGCTCCAGTGAACTGATTGCAGAGTTGCCTACACTTTACCATTGTATCAGGTATTTTTGTTATAGATCTATCTGTGTATAATATATAAAATACTTTTACTTTTTTTTTAATTACAACATACTGTTAGGATTAATATTAATATGCTCATCTTTCCCTGAAGATCTCTTGTTAATTTATTCTTTAACAGGTTTCCAGTTGTAGGTATGGGGGTTCTGGTGTGGGTAGAATGTGTCGTAACAGAACCATCATATTTCAAATTATGCACAGAGCACTGCCCTGTTCATTTGGCACTCTTAGATGAAGTGGCATCTTGTCACCAGTTACTGCACCACAGACTTTTGAGATTACTTATACAACTCTTTGAATCTCCACAGGATGAACTGGAAATACTGGTACAGGTAAGCATTATTTGTTAGCCTATCTGCAAAAACTATTTTAGCATATTAGAAAAATATTCATATGTACATCATAATACCGTAAAAATTGTTATGTATATATTTTTGGTTAATTTTATGTTATAATTTATTGCAAAGTTGCCACAAGATGACCATGCAACATATCATGAACTGTCCAACCCTTCCCCAGTGAAGATTGATATAGCCCAGGTCGGCAATCTTCGACTCTCAAGCCACATGCAGCTGCGGCTCTAGCCCCATACGCAAATATTGTTTATTTCATAAAAACATGATTTAAATAGCACTACTTATATAGGAATAATTAGATCAAACTAACGATCAGAATATAGTGTATATACTTTTTTATTAAAGTCCCTTAAATCGACAAAACATTTAACTGTGAACTGATATACAAACTATACATGTACACTGCCGGCCATAAGTTTGAGAACACCTTGAAAAAATTACAATATTGAATAAAACTCCAAAAGTTAGTGCTCTACAAATTATTTATTTACCTTATTAAAT
>DWQX01001293.1:0-29244 GCA_018245475.1 Pharmacophagus antenor | reverse complement strand
TATATATATATATATATATACATTGTTCCAGGGGAAACACAAACACAACCCATCATAAAAATATAAACTCTCTAACTTAATAACAATTTATGAGATAGAACTCGCTGACTGATCGCCAGAAAATGGCGGAAGATTAAGTAATACAGTTCAATTTGGGACTCTTTGGGTACGGAACCCCAAAAAAAGAAATTTCAATACATAAAGTACTTACTGTATATAAATAAGCATGTACGCACTCGTAGCCCGCCTCGCCAAATAAGGAGCATCTTCTTTACCGCCAAAATTGTACTCTAATGCTTCTTTTTTCCTACAGCGCGATACCACATCGTCGTCGAACTTACACCACTGAAAAGATATCAATATTATCGTGTTAATAACTACTAGCTATCCTTTCAGTGGTCAATATTTAGCCATTTACAACTGGTATTTCTTATTTAAAAATATTTTGTATCATTAAGGATTTAGATATTTCGAATTTCTCCACACAGTCTAGTTCTCTTAATAAAATCATTAATGATATATAATCTGTATTCAATATGGACACGTGAATAAAGTGTAAATAATTATCTTTTTATCATTTCCTATTAAAATAGTAGATTTTTAATTCCAGCACTCCCCATCCATATAAACTTTATATGCCGACCGAACACTACGGAACCGAAAGAATAACTCAATACGTAATTCGCTTAAAAAGGTACAAGTTTTTAATATACCTAAAAATTAAAAAAAAAACACAGATCTGCTCCCGTGTGCGATGATTATAAAATCAATTTATCAATAAAAGTAACATACTCTTTGACATCTTAGTTATAACATGACAATTAACATATCATAATAAAAAACTATTTTTCTATTATTAAAGCAATCTTTTTTCTTCATTATCGTATCATTCAATTTTATTGCGTCCTGTATACCTTGCCATCGCCTTTAGGGTTAATGAATACGACGTAATGGCCGCCATGGTTGTCGCCGGAATGCACCAGCACTGCGTGCAACGTGTAATGCGCCGGTACTTGCGGTATCTCCTGAAGATACGGATCCAAATTGATCTCTTCATAGAATTCAAACCTACAAAAAGTATCAAATTAGTAAGACTGAAAATGTTAACGTATTAGACAATTTCTACCTTCGAAATTTCAAGAAATATTTTTAACATATAACAGCTTGAAACAGATATTCTTAATTCAGATTACTCCCTATCTTCTTAACTTTATTTTACAGATTACCCGTGAGAGATCTTTCTTAAAGAGCTTCAAGCTCTTGCTCTTTAAAACAGCTATATTTGTACAGATTGCACCCTAAACTCACAACTTTATTACTGAATCTACAAGCGAGATCTTCTTCAAAGTCTTACTTTTTCTAAAAAAGGCAGAATATTCTACCGCTATACTTCAGGATCCATACATTATTATATGACAGTGATTTTTATTTCACTCCTTAAAAGATGTTCCGGCCCGAGGGCTAAAATGGTATCACAAAACTATTGACATAACAAATCCTGAATTTAAACGTAAAGATATGGGCAGAGCGTAGCTATTACAATAAGCTAAATGTTTAATATCTCTGTTTGAATATTGGAAAAAGTCATTCAAACTTAATTTCCCAATTTTACTCGTATTATATGGAAGATGTTTATTGTTGCACTAAACCCAGCTTCCTTAAACTATATCGGACGTTTAGTAAATTTATTTACAATCAACAAGCCGTAATGTATAACAATTTCTATTGCGTAAGTAGCATGAACATATACAGAACGTAAAACCGCAAATAATCCTGAATCTTATGATCTTATGTTCTAATTCTTTTTATCGGTTCTGGGCTAAATATTGACATCGATTTCACCTGAAGTTAACTGATGATGAGGCTATAGATACTGTAACGTGTTCGTCTAGAATTCTTCTGGCTCTCACAGAACACAACAATGTTGTCATGGCAGCAGATTGTCACTGAGGGTGGTATCTAGCAAGGCAGGTTCGAAAACCCCTACCACCATCGAGCCAACACTACACCGGTGGCACAGAAATAAACCGTGTTACTAGGCTAGCGGGTAAACCACTAAGCCACGGAGGCAAGCAAAAGCCATTTACGCACCTGTCATTAAATTTCACTGATGCATCGCTTTGTGGATCGTACTGAAACCGCATAAGGTGCAAATGCAACACGGGGGGGAACTGATCAAACCTCACACCCTTTTCAGCTTCCTGTAAGCCGTGCTCCCCGGCATCGTATTTGTTATCACCGTCCAAAGTCTCCGTGCTAATGTAGTCTTTAAATGATTCGTATACTAAAAAACAACAAGTGCTTTGAGTGAAATAAACGATAAATTTAGCAAAATTTTGACGGATTTAAAATATTTATATGTGATGCTATATTACATTACGCTTATCACTTTGAGATTTAAAATGCTATGTCTTGTTCCTTATCACAAATAGTGCAATATACAATTTACTTGATTCTTTTCCTCGCGAATTTCACTTGCTAATTCTTCTTTATCGTATGACACTTGGCAGACTAATCGTGATCATAGTGATGTCATCATTTGTATATAGTCAAATATTACGTTCCTCGCAAGTGACAAACACTCAAATCAATGGACAATAACATATACGAACACTACCACCTAATGATAGAAATGTATATGGGCGACTCATAGTGAAATCTATTAACGTTGTTAATACTTTATAACTTGAATAAACTATAGAGTTATAACAATGTACAATTTATACATAACAGAGTAAAAAATAAAGACAGAGTAAACACTTATTGAAGACAATTATTGCATTAAATTATACTGACAGTTATTTTTTCCTTTTACACTAAGTTGAATGTCATAAAATGTTTCCACCCGAGTGCTACTGCAATTAACGTTTTTGCACTTAATGAAAGACGTCATTTTCCCCTCGAACAGTTTTGGAACTGTGCCTTCTACTAAAGTACCTTTCATTTTATTCTCTAACTTATCTAATAAAACCTGAAAAGATTATTACGTTTATAATAATCATAAACTAAATGTTCTAATATCTGTATATTTAAATAGAATTTTATTAAATCTTTACTTTAACGAGCGAAAAACTTACACGAAGAAATTCTTGGACGTCATGCTGCATAAAAGAATCAAGTGTTTCCCAACCGAAGCTCTTTGTTAACTTTTTAGTAGCGACTGGTTTGTCCGAGAATTGTAGATCGAAGAAAACACGTTGCAATGCAAATGCGACCGACCGCGAACTATCATCGCCTACAGTCGGAATTTTGTAAACCGCTTTGCGTAATACATTCGTAAAGAAAAGGGTTTGTAACAGAGAGTTCATGTAACAAGTAGCTCCTTGATTTTTAAGACCTAAAAATATTAAAAAAATAATAATAATAACGAATGCATAAGAACATCGAGTTGTTTGACACCGTCAAACCGAGTAGTCCAATATTTAGGATGCATCTTGCGTCATGGTAGATACAGTCTGTAATAACAGGGAAAAGAGGTGTTGGAAGACGCGGGAAGTTGGCATTAAGGGAAGAAGATGAATTACTAAAAACAAATTACCTGATTATTTCATCATTAAAACTTTTATTTGTTAAATTTTTTGGCAACAATAGTTAGCAATAGCAATAGTTTGCTTTCGCTTTGATGTGTATGCAATTTCTTACTTCATAAGTTATATACAAACCAACATATCCAGTGTGTTTTTTTGAATCCCATGATACACCGTGAGGGGCCTCTGCTATTACGTGAGCTTCAATAGTTATAGCATCGTCTTTAACAAATCCATTTTCAGCGTCCATTAAATCTTTCCATGAGATGAAATGCGTGAAACCCCAATCATCCTCTTTGCTACAAATTAGTTTATTACATGACAGGCAATGTGATATGCGATAAAGCAATCAAAAACAACGTTTGTAAACTAAAACGAAGGATTAAAGAAATAACCTAGATAAAAGATGGTATTCTTTTATGGGCAAAACAGGTGTTAGGTTCATAATTTTTCTATAATATATTTAACAAATCTCAATTTAGACACCTTGCTAACAAAATAGAAGCTTTAGCAATTAACAAGCGACGGTATCTCAAGGAGACAGGTGATGATGCGTAAACCCCCCCTATTTTTCCGTAGGAGGTTAAGAAGTTTAAATTAATACAAGCATTATAAAACAATATGAAGGTACTAAGTTCAGAAAGAACAATATGTACATTACCTGTGGTACATATGATGAATTTTTCTACAGAGATGCTGGCCATCTGGCTTATAGGAAAGAAGTTTTATTTCACCTAATCCATAGCAAGACCACCCGGGTGAGTCACATTCGCCATTGCATTGGAGAAAAACGCCCAGACCCTTCTGCTGTTGTCTGTCCGGTGTCGTGGTGTTACGAACGAGAACTAGAATTTTCCACGGAAGACATCTCACGTGACACGAGGGCGATAAAATTTGCTCCTTCAACTGACTAATGCTCTGCACTGTGAAACGGAATGTCGCTTCTGGGCGGGCGATGTCATCGTCATCGTTCAACACACCCTGATTAACATTACAAATGTAACTTTTGTAAACAACGAAGACATGGAAAATATAAATTGTATGAGAACGCTTATCTAATGTATACATTTTTGCAAGACATTAGTATTAGTAATGCTAATATCTTCATGCAAATATGTATATTTCAGTATATGATAATTCCTCTTTTGTTACACTTTGCTATCATGATTTTGGGGTTTAATATTTTTTTAACATTTATCCAATGGCTACAAAAATTGTTATGGTTGGGTGTTCTAATTATGGAAAATATTTTTGCACTGTCAACTTTATTATAAATTTCCACCAGATGACGGTTCTACGATGAGAGTTTTCTGAATTGACTGAGAGATGAGAATTTTAATATTTAATACACAGATATGACCATGTCTGAGGATAGCAGATAGAGCTCTTTGACATGTATATACTAAATTTAAAAGCAGCAAAGTGCACTATTATGCACAAAAAAAACATTTTTGAATATCACATACCGTGCTCATTGGTAATAAATCTGTTGTATTTTCAGCGGTACTTGTTTCGATCATTTTTAAACGCAAATCTCAATATTTGCAAATTTGACAATAACTCATTTAAAATCCAATTCTACTTATTCGTCTTGCCTTATCGTTACAGTTATATTGTGGAATCAATAATTTTATTACTTTAACTGCAGTTAATATTAAAAAATATGTAACTATGATTAAATGATTTGTTTGAAAATAAAGGTCATAATGGTTGTTATCAAATAAAAAACACAAATTTTGTTGAGTTTTAGGCCGATGACATGTGTCATTTTCTGAATTTCAAGACACAGCGACTTTTCGAATTTTAAAAAGAAATCACGAGATTTTTATAGCAAAAAGAATAAATTTACGAGAATCATATAAATACTATTTAAATTTTAAGTATAAATAAAAACTAGAGTTTATTTGTAGAAATATGCATTATAATAAATTTTAATCCAGGTATAATGATAGAACAGGGAGAGATATTTATAATTAATAAAGTACTAATACTCTGACAACATTGTGTCAAATGAAATTGACCATCCAACGTCCGCGCTTAATTAAATTTTCTAACGGGCCTTGTAATTAAAACGTCGACGGGGAATATCAATCTGTCTTAAGGTAGCGAAAAGAGACTAGAATATTGAAGCGAAGTCTACTCTCTAATTGACAATTTTTTCTTATTTACTTTTATATGAAATTAAAGACTGAAGTAAGCTAATAAAATCAAAAAAAAACGTGCGTTGTTTTCATCAATAAATAAAAGCGTAACTTCCAATATATCTCCAAAAGATTCAATAACTGTAACCTAATCATGATTAAACCACAATCAAATGGCTTTATAACTTTTACATTTTTAGATGTGACAGATTTATTTTAAATAAGTCCGCATTAATTTTGATTCTATAATTTTCATTTAACGCCTTATCACATCAAGATTATCGATTACTGTGTTAAAAATATTAGAACAATATTTTTTGATGTCAGTTCTTCTTATGAAAACATAGTGGTTAAGTAAGAACATTACTGATATCATAATACCAGTGTATCCAACATTTGATTTGACACGTCGAGAACAAGAGAGAAATATTCGCCTAGGTCCGGTTTTGCAAACCGTTATCTTAGACCATCGCAATCGGAGCACGGTGCGACAAATAGAACGCTCTACAAAATCAAACCTAGCAAATTTTATCGTAAATCTTACTGTTCTACGCGAGATATCAAATCAAATGCCTAGAACTGTAGTGTAGTGCAGAGATCGTTCTTCATCGGAAGCTCTAGCTTGGTGAGCAAACATTTACATCTTCGGGTCCTGTTGAGCAAAATTATATGGCACTTATTACTGAGCTATTACCGCGTACAGTAAATTAACGCAAACAACCACGAAAACAAACAAAGGAATCAAGCGATGGCTTGTTTAAATGATTTTAAACAACTAAGACTCATCAACAAATCTCTAAGATTAGTATATAATTATTAAAGTTTTTTTATCGGTTATGGACTAACATCTGATCCCGATTTTATCCCATTAAAAGTGACAATGAGGCCGTAGATGGCGAATCGTGTTCGCTCAGTATATTTCTGACTTTCACATATGTCACTGCCAGAACACAGCGACGCTGCTATAGCTACAGATTGTCATTTAGAGTGGAAGCCGCCTAGGTAGGTACGAAAAACTTTACCACCACCCAGGCTCCACTACTCCCTACTCGAATCCGAGTCCGCCGCATTATAACGCAAGCAGTAAATGACTGCAACACGGCGGCAGTAAATATAAAAAGGAATAACTTCTATTTACTTATAAATCTCAATATTTGCACAAAAAAAAACATATCTAAAAGTGTATTCGTTAAAAATATTACATCGTCCTATTTACAATATCTGAACATGTTATTTACTGATGTAATGTTTTTGTCAGGCAAGCCGAAGCCCGGCTAATTAGAAATTTTTACCCTGCAGCATGGATTATAGCCGTCGAGACTGCCGGTAATTGCTCGTCTGCTAACCGGGCCTTAATCAGTTTTAGTCTCATCTCCGCAAACTTTTCAAAAATTAACAGCAGGTCGATTTTGTAATGTACAGAATACATACATATTCTCCTTAAATATTTTAAAATGTAATATACAAATTGTGTGAGAGCACTAATCGAACCGTTAAACAAATCGCTGTAGAAGTAGACAGGTTTTTGTATTATTTTATGATGATTTTTATTTAACTTTCTAATTCTGCTATAACCTACTACGAGAACATATTACAGAGTATCGACATATATCTTAAAGTGTGAATTAAAAGAAACAATAACATTCAATTGCAGAAAAGCTTCAGGACCCATTTAATTTTTAATTAAACTTGTACAATGATAAATTGAGTCCGTTTTGATTTGCAATATTTTGTAAGAGTTTAAAAATGCTATCAGTATCTATTTAACAACAGGTTATTAACAGGTTATTATATTTTACATTATTTGAATAGGAAACAAATACTAACTATTACGTATACTCACAGTGGAATAGTGGTTCATCACTTACCTTATAATACGGTTCAATTCCGGGTGTATTTCGAAACTGGATGAACAGCTACTAGCCTGAAAGTCAATCTGCGGCCATATCAGAGTTATTGTGTTTTGATGGTCGTGAATACGAGTTGGAATATTCTTGGCGAGCTCATTTTATCATCTACGACCTAACGATTACTTCATATTATGTGAAATTGAGGTCAATTATTAACTCATTGCCATTAAAAAAATATATAATCAATCATAAAAACATCGTAGATACGCCTATTTACCCTACTAACATAAACAATCAACACAAACCTACTGATTACAAAATGACTATCGTTAGATGGTGGCTAGGTCCTTACGTCTCGCCGATGAAATATCTTCGTTAATTAAACCTAAAGCTTGGCTATTAATTAACGTTTTTTGCTTCATGGCGGGGATTATAGCGTTCGACTCTGTCGGTAATTGCTCGTCCGCGCGCCGGCGCTTAATCAGTTTAATCCAATCTCGTAAATTTATTGGATTCTACGGAATGGCGACGTCTTAAGCGCTTTTTTGTTTATGATGATAGACAAAGATCTTAGATAATACCATCTGGTGCATGCAACGTTTTCTTCAACGTAATTGTAATTTATATATTTAGTAAATATCAAGATCTTATTATTAATTGTTCTAAAAGTAATATAGAAATATATTTGTATACGATGGGCTCTTTTCCGCATTTAGACTCCAAGTGGTCCTTCATGCGTGAAAGAGCGGCTGACTAATATAGCCAGCTCAACTCCCGCCAGAAAAGCGGAAATCACCTATAAAGTTCACAGGTCTTAAGGAGCGAACTCAGTGCTCCAGAAATGTATGCCTTGTAGTTTGCCGTTCCGTCGCATAGCAGAATAACATAGGTGACCGTTTCGCCCGATTCTTAGCAACCTCTGCAAGTAAGAAAATTTCGTGTATTGAAAATAAGTGTTAAGTTGGTCATGCCCCGATTCACTGCTAGCAGAGGTCCCTACTGTTTAAGCCGAGCAGTCTTCGGCTTAAATGATGTAATCTACAATAGTTTGTATAAATCTTTTAAAACTGCGTCATTATCTACGTGCACTGAAACGTATTGCGCCTAAAGTATGAAACTCTTTCCCGAAAACGAATTATCACAAAGTAAATAATATTAGCTTGACCTCTTATATATTTTAATAAAACGATTTCACCGAGATTAAAATCGACTGGTGGACTTTGCCTATTTATTATATAAATTCCGTTTGAAATCAAAAAAAAACGAGACAAATAAAAATAGAATACAAGCCCATCGTTAATTTAGAAACTTCTCGAAACTTCGCCGCCGTTATCAAAACAAACTTTTATATAAAATCGCTAACTACACAACTAATTAAATCAAAATAATTACCGTAGCTCCGTTCTTGTAGATACCCTTAATTAATTCATTGCTCCTAATTAGGAGAGATACAACCATAACTTTGTGGTTTTATGGTAGAAAGTAATATGTAGATATGTATATTTTTGATTAAATTGTTCTTTCAGTTATACTATATTTCACCTCAGTGTTAGTAGCGCAGTGCACAAGTTCTTTTATAACACATTCGTAGTATTTTAAGTGATATAACATCCATAATCATTTTAAGTTACGATATTTACTCAGCACGATATTGCGCTCGTCATCCTGAGCCAAGATTCAAAGTATAATTACCCAAAAATTTATTAAAATTACTGGAGTAATTATAATACAGTGATTTTCAACCCGAAGTAGAGTAATGACTGCTCTTTACTTTTTGGGCAATATAAAAACGGATGCCTAGGCGCCTCCTATTTCGTTCCCCAAAAAACAATCAAAAATCTGATGGTGTCTGCTTAAAAAATGTAAATTTGTTTTTTTTATCCATTATGAGCTAACACTTGACCTCAATTACACCTGATGTTAAGTGATAATGAGGCCGTAGATGGTGAAGCGTGTTCGCCCAGAATAAATAATAAATCTAGGAGAAACGTTAGTTAAAAATACTTTCCAATGCAACTATTTAACATTACAAAGACTTATGCAAAATGCGTGTAAACTGCAAATGGTGTCGTTACACGTAATCCGATTTGCCTCCAAAGCCTCCCAATTAATTCAAATATCCTGAGCTCTACTCGATATACAATATACAATTAGTACTCGCATTATTTACGTTATCAAATTTTGCAATGAACTAAGTAACCTTTCCTTATAATTCAAATATATTTCAGAATATAAATATGAAATCTTTATGACTTTAACTACTCAAGATCGTAAAATATAACCTTGTCATCTAAAATTTTCACTGTACATGAGATGATAAGACATTTGATTCGTATCTATATAATGAATTCATCATTGAAAACATTAAATGCGAAAGTTATTCGTAATTTCCAGTTACAGTTTTTAATGTAAAATATGTAGTCATAAATAGTGTGATAACTTTGAATCTTTCGCTATGTTTAAATACACAGACCGAAAATTTAATGTGTATTTGACATTATGGAAAAAAATAGTTATATAGATATATCGCAATTTATTTAACGAAAAAGGCATAAAACTATCCTTTTCCTGGAAATTTTAAGTTTCAAATATATGAAATTTATATGTAAGGCCATAAATTTTTTACTATCGAAGAAGTTTGTAGCAATATCCAATATGTCGTAAAATGTTAAACATACAATATGCACATTCGCATGCATTGTGTCATTGTATTAGCTACACTTAATGTGTACGTTACAGGGATTATCGAAATCACTAGTTATGTAACGTTATCTTCTGCGAATATCCGCCAAGGAACTATGCCTAAGACGACAAGAAAAATTAAAAAATATAACGTGGAAAACAATGCGCATGAAACCACAAACAATCTTAAATTATCATATATTTCCGGACGAAAATTTTGTGAGTAGATCAAACCGAATTGAACTTTGAAACAAATAAATAGCAACAGAAGAGATTAAATGCCGCAGTCAAGCAAACTATATATTTCAGTTTTCAGGTTTCTAGAAATTGAACTTGCTCCATACCGGCTTGCTAGAAATCCAGTAATTTTATTAATAATACAAACATTCAAATGCAATGCACACTAACCATTTCCAATTTTTACTTTTTAAATAAATAATTAGCTTGACAGCTGAAAGGAAAGACGACCTTATAATTTTTGAATTTAGAATATAACACAATAGATTCCGTTAAAATTAGAAAGTAATAAGGCAATAGGGCTCGTCAACGCAAATACGATGAGATACAAAATGTTGTATATCATAAGATTAAAACATGGTGAATCTGTTAAGGGTTTTAACACAATTTACTTATTATGACATAAACTCTCTGTATTTTTAATTACTGTGTATCTTAAATTAAAAAATCACTTAACCTCTTAATAACTATTTGTCATTTTCTATTCCATAGCATTTGATAATATATGGTCTTGGGATTATTGGTGTCAATTGCAGCCAAAAACAGGAAATTGCTCAAAACCTGTTGTACGGTAATACTTATTTTATATTTACAGGACTTTAGATTACTATTAAATTGGATGGGGTAAACATTTGATATTAGTAATAAAAAATAAAAATCATTATAGTATGCAAATATTACTTTAATCTTTACAAATATATTAAAGATAGAACCTAACATAAAAAAAAAGTACACAGCCAACCTTCTTTCATGATTTTAAATCTTTGTCTATCCGTACGTTCTTTTGCTTTTGGTATTAATTTTAAACATAAATAATATAAAAACTATTAAAACTAGTTCAATTCCATTAATGCTTTGAATGACATCAGAATATATACAGTAATTATTTGGTAAATTGGCGCGCTTAATTCCGTCATCCGCTAAAACAACTCTTTTTCTGTTATTTTTGGCGAACCTGAAGGAGTTATACACGACTAAAAAGGGTTTTATTTTAAAATAAATTATATTTATTTGTATATTAACTCAGCAAGCTTATTAGCTATGACTTAATACGTGTTTTTTATTAAATACAATCATATCTTATAGCATTTATGATGATAGTATTTAATACAGGTATTACTACGATACTCAATTGGATCAGTGCATCAACTTCACCTACAGCGGATGCGACGGTAACAGCAACAATTTCGAAACGCAGCTGAAATGCGAACAAAATTGTAATGGTTAGTTTTTATTAATTTTTTTTAAACATATTTTATTAGCAACAAATCTTTTCTATGGCTTGCCTTCTGTTCCATCACCATAGCAACTCGTGCTTTTGTTGCTGTGCAATGGTATAGAATCATTCTGACAAACATGTTGTGGACCGGGCAATTCGCTTTCCACGTGGTGCATGTTCTAAGCGAAAGATCTTTTAATTATTTTCGAACGAATACCTTTCAGAAATTTATTCTACTGAGATGTAAAGTATGTAAACAATGCGAATAAAAATAAAATCATATTAATTATATAAAAGATTACATAAATTTAGAACTGTCCGAAAGACCAATTTTAAATTACAACTAAGATAACAAATTAATAAAATTACTAGCAGTTAATGTCATTGTATATAGTTATATGTGATACTATTGCACTTATTAATTTTATAAGTTCTTTTCTTTTTAACCGTTGTAAATATTTATCTTACAAATGTTGTAACCTTAGGTGCCTGTTACGTACCATTAAAACAAGATAAGTCAAATTACTGCGCATTGCAACCCGATGCCGGTATTTGTCTAGCACTAGAAACAGTGTAAGTACAAACAGAGACCTCATTACGCACTAATAGATTTCAAAATAATGTATAATAATAGATAATTATATTCGATTTAAATATACGTTAATATAAATCTGTACTACGAATCTGTTGACGTATATATGCGGGATTTAATATAAAAAAAATACCATATCGCTAAAAATTATAACCGAATTCTTTACATTGTATTTACCATGTAAGCTTGTTGCTTGTTTTTGATGCTTCATATAATATTTTATAAATTCTAGAGTTAACATAATAGATAGTCTGATCTTCTTATTAGAAAACTGTGTAAATAAACACCGTAAATGTTTATTTCTGCTACTAAAATTAACGTATATTCGTTATTCGGCATTAATTCTTGGTATCCTTGTGAAATTACTGATTCAATATTTTAGAATTATCTTTATATTTGTTATAAAGATCACAAAAGCGATGATACCTCACAAAACTCCACAGTTACAAATAATTTAAATTAGTTCATGTTATGATGCATTTGACATAGAAGAAACTCCACATCCTATTTCTAGCTGAAGGTTTTTAATAAAATTATTTAGATACTACTACGACATCAACGTTGGCGATTGCAAGGTGTTCCAGTACGGTGGCTGCGGGGGTAACAGAAACAGATTTAGTTCTAAGAAATCATGTATGCGAGATTGTAATTAATCAGAATAGTAAGTACAGAGATGTGCAATTAACATAGAAATATAATAAAGAATTAAAGAATATACACATAATTATTTACCTAGTCAAAAATACCTTTGATAGAGACAGCTTTCTTTCTTTGGTCTGTTTAAACTAGTTAATACTAAACAAATAAATAAATACCTAAAATGCAACGCAAAGATATAGAGTAACAAGTTAAAGGAGATCGCGTCGATTAATATATAAAGAAAAATTAATAAAAATATTTAATACAACACTTCGTTAAAACCCATTTTAAACCGACGTGCATAGGAATTAAAACTGTTGGCGATAATATGTTTTGGAATTTTGTATAGCTTTATCGCAAACACTTTACGACTCCAATGTAAATTTAACGGAATGGGTCATTATTTTGTGCCAACTAAAATATTGCGGATTTAATATTTTTTCACAGTTTGATCTCACTTTAGGAACCAGAAGTCTATTACTCGTTTGTAGATTATCGTTTCCAATTTTACTTTTAAGACATTTTTATATGTAAAGGACGACATTAAATATTTGTAATGTTATATACAATAGGCGATTCCACAGGTCTAAAATACTCTTTAATGATTTATTACTTTCGCTGTTTAGTCTAAAATTAATGGAAGAGATTAGACATTAAGTAGCTTAGGATCATTATTGCATTTTTTATCAAAAATCGATGTTTTCGTTCGCAAGCAGCAGCGCTCTATCAAAAGAAGATCACAGTCAGGAAATAAATCAGGAAATATAGGTCCTCTTCCAAATAAACAAATACGTTATTAATATTCTTTTAAAACAATTTTTTTTTCTTTTTGAACTTAACCGCAACTTAATTAATGCTTCTGTTTACTTTATACTAGTTTCGAGCACAGAGCTGTTTGTACGGTGCTTTTGACGCAACAAAAGCTTTCTCCACAATACAGCAATAGACCGGAATATGGCATATATGCGTTGAAGAGAGAATACTAAATTATTAATTTTGCCGTCCGTTATTTCTGATGCAAAACGCTTTTCTACTACAACATTACCTCTGTACGATTTGAGTGTTTAGTATTTACAGAGAATTAATTCGTCATGTGTATAAAATATATTTTGAAATGCGTGTATTCCGCACGTTTGAAGTTAGAAAATAGATACATTTCATTTATTTAAAATTGAAGACAGTTGCGTTCTATTGTTATTCATATTCATAACTAGTGAATGTATAAACTTAATTAAAAATGTGTGAAACAATGACAGGTTTACGGAGAGGACTCCACAATTTAATAACTAACAACTCCCTGTTTAACCACTGGTGTTACAACGATACTGGTCAACAAGAATATCACAAGTTCTACGAACATTTTATGTACTCTATAATCATCCTGTGATTTGTCAAAATATGCACCGTAGTCAAAAAATGATTGTATTTAATTGAAAAATAATTAACCCTATTAAAACAACTTAAATAACAATGCAAGAAGTAACGATATTACATATTTAGTATTAAATAAAATATTAAAAACGTCTTTCTATTTAAATAATACTTATCTCAGACATCGCCATGTCTGCTTTTATTTGCGTTAGTTTTAGATTGTAAATGTAATTACTTTGACTGAATTCTCTGAGGAAATTAAATCCGGAGATTACAAGATTTCTTGTGACGGGGTACATTTTATTAAGTGTATATAACAAATTTAGTATTTAAACTTCATTGTTTAAATATACTAAGACATTGCCAATTATTTAGTAGAACTGAGGAAACCATTTTGTGGGGAAGACTTGGTCATTTAGGATTATGTAATATTTTATTAACTTATCTTCACGAAGTTTAGAAATTCTTTAAAAACGACTACATTTTTATCAAATTATCGTCGATATTATTTTGTTTTTGCCATAATTTATATTAATATTATTAATTAATCCTGTCTCATTTACTCAATCTGATCTGTATATCAATGCACAGCCTAAACTACTGTGATTAGAGACATGATATTTTGAAAATGTGTTCTTTGTGATGTACTCCACAAAGAAAATTGCACAGCTAAAGCAGGAGTTTCATGTTTCAAAGAAACTTTATTAGCATAGTCAATAAACTAGAAAATTTTTACACATACAAGCAGCGGATTAATCTTGATGAGCGGCCGGTGATGGTTAGTTCTTTATTAAAATTAATTTTCTCTGTGACTCGGCAGCAAGGTCATTTTCTTTTTAATCTCGGATTAACATTTTAACTCTATTTTATATGTAAAAACAATGCCAAAACGTGCTCGCCCAGAATACTCTACAAAGAAAATTATCATACTTTAAAACATATTAATCTTTCAACACGCAATGAACATTATATTTGATTAAATATGTTGAAAATATGATCTTAATTGACGAAAGCTACAATAGAGATTAATAAAAATTCCAATCATGATTAAAGGCTATAGAAAAAATATTGCTGAATTCATCACCATTCAATGGAGCTACAAAGATCTACTTGTAATTAATAACGTTCAAACCGAGTTCGTTAGTGTCTCTGTTGTCTCTTAATTATTATTATTATCTGTGTTTACATCGTTATATCCCGGCGTTAATTTAAAATAATGAAGTTTAAAAACTGTTTTAACAATACGAGTACTGATCACCATCTCTATCCTCCATTCAAAATTAGGAATCAAATTGTATTTTGTTTGAAATGTTATATAATAAAAAGAAAATATTATATGAATTATAATTTAATACTATATAGTATTGTAAATGGTTATTTGTGCAGTACATTTTATTTTGCATGTTATTATCACGGTGTAGAAGTAAATACAGTTGAAGAAAATATTGAAAGTTAATTATGGAAAAAGAAATTAATAGAAAATTATTATTTTAAATAAAATTTTATAAATCCTATCTAACCAATGAAGATGAAGTAGATTCAATCTAGCTCCAAAAACACAAATATGGAGAATACATAGTTCTTTTTGATAAACTAACTTTATTCGAATCGGCAATAAAATCACATCGATGTACCTTTATACATAAATCTTGGTATCTGTAACCATCAAAAGGGAGGTGCTAACCCATGTTTCTAATTGGTTTTGTGTTAAGGTTTGTAATATAGATTCACTTATCACAATACATGCAAACAATTGATAGAATACATATTGCTTTTTTTTATTTAATGTTGTTCCCCTTTTGTGTCTATACAAGGGCTAATCACATCCATTTTTCTGAATTTCTTATAATTTAATCTCGCTATTTCTTCGTCTTCCGTTCTTAATTCTTATTTTCATACTTTTACATTGTCTTCCATACCACATTCCATTTCCTCCTTTCATACGTGTCCCTTTAATGAGGAAGGCAGTTTTTTATTTTTATTATTTCACAATATTTCTTATTCTACTTCTATTTGTACATTTTATATGTTGTATTTAATTTTCAGACTACGTTTTTTCCATTTACAATATTCAATTTCTTTTATTTTATTATTTATACTTATGTCTTATTTTCTACTATTGTTTTCTTGATAATCTTTTTACAATACTTCAAAAAGTATTTTCGACTGGTGTCGTCTTTCATAAGAGCGAGGCGATGCTTTATGCGGTGATCGCCGTTCCTAGGAGGCACTCACGTTCGCGACGCTTCCTTCCATAGTATACTTATTGTTAGAGGCTATAAGAATATATTTCATTACCGGTTGAGCTAATACTTTACATTGATTTAATCCAATGTTAAGTGGTAACGAGGCCGTAGATGGTGAGGCATGTTCGCCTAGAATAATTCTAGTTCTCCCATATATTACTACCGGAATACGGCAATGTTGTTATGGCGGCAAATTGATATTATGGGTGGTAGCTAGCCAGGCGGATTCGAAAAATCTTACAACCATCTAAATTGGATTACTTCTATGGCCCGGTAATCGATCCTGGGACCTACGCTCTACAAAGCAAGCTGGTAAACCACCGCTTCACACTACACTTTTCATAGGCATATAATGTGGTATACTTTCGTGTATACATTGACGATATCGCGAAATAAATTTATTTTATTGAGTTGACAGCTATGAAAATATAATGATATATTTATTATAATATCATCTTCAGCGCTAAGCCACTAATTAAACAAATTAATGTTTATTACCGCTTTAATAACAATCAAAACGCTCGTTAAAGATACATTAAACTGTGTACTTAATAAAACAAAATAATTATATAAAGTCTGTTTATCGCTATAAGATATGTATCATTTTCACCTGTGAAATGTGGCTAGTTGTATGCTTACATAAATAACTTATTAAAACATATCATAGTAAAGAACAATCAGGCAATGCATTTATATTAGTTACAATTAGCAAATAACAGTAACATTAATATGCCATGTACATTTATATACAAATTATCCATTATTTTTTTATGTATATAATACTATAACATACATACGTTATACATTAAATATGAGGCGCGTTTTTTCACAAAGTTATATTCTATTAAGCCGGCAAATTACGAATTGACATTGCATTGTTGTTATCATTTTTGTTATTTGACAGATATCCAGGTTTTCATAAATAAACATCATTAATATACAATTTCCGACATATTAAGAAAAATAATACTGGAACTGTTGTGTTCATTTGTTACTTAAACGCCTACTAATAGCTACACACCAACTCACTACGTCGCTACAGAGCTACGCCACTACGGAGCTACGCTAATGTCAAAAGGAATACAATAGAAGCCCATTACCTGGCAGTAAAGAGGTAGCACAGTAACGTCTACAAAATTACTCTATTCAGTGAATTCGACGTATTTACTTCAATTGCCTTGAAATGAAATGTAAGTTATTGGAATCAAAGAATATGAACCTATTTATAACTACATATCCTAGGCGACCCTGTTGATATAATTAAAATAAAACTGCAATTTTATTAATAAAACTTAACGTTCGCGATTAAGTATAAAAATACAAAGTAAAGACTTTAAAATTTTAATTTTAAAATTTGTTCCTTCTTTCTTCTTTTTTTTAATACATTAAATAAGTGGAAAATAAATATATAACAACCAATCATTTGGATTCTTATTCTCAAAAATGTCATCCTGGATTAACATGTTTGCTGTCTCTCTTCAACATTATTTATTAAATTGTTTGTCAAAATTTAATATTAATTAACAATTCTGTCGGCAACAGCAGTGTTATGAAATATTTCTCTTGAAAATTCATTACTTTCTCATTAAATTACGTAACTCTGTAACTGTCGGTAAAAAACTTGATTAACTTACGCAAGTACTAAATATGTGTACCTGTTAATCTCCATTGAAGAACTTGAAATATACGAGTAAGTGCATACCCGTTCCGTAACTTGCAATCTGTTATTCCATATAAATATTATTATTATATGGTAGCAAACATAATTTTATAATATATAGTATATCTGACAGTCAAATTTTTGTTTAAGGGAAAGTGGACAAACAGGCAAACGGAACACGTGATAGTAAGTGCTTATCGAAGCGCATGGACGTCATAGTGCCTGAGGAAGGAAGACGCAATTGTAGTTCCAGTCTTTAAGCAGTGAGTGATTTCTGTTCTAAAAAAAATTACAAGTTATATAAGCCCAACAAAACACTGGTGACAACTTCTCTCAAGAAATAGGTACTAGAGAATGTGCATGAAAAGCATAGCCAAAAACTGCCAGTCATCCTTGTGTTGGGAATGAAATTTGACTTTGTCCTACCTTCTATGGTATATACAGGTCATTTACAATACACAGGGCGGGTTCTAGAGTTATGAACGCTCCTGGCAAAACAAATTTGGCGCCCTTTCATACAAGAATATCCAAATTTACTGCAATTTAAAAAATTTATTAAATATTAAAAAAAAATTATACGTTAAAGTACTTTGTATAAAAAATAATACAATATTTATTTATAAAATAATCAATTTTAATATGTAAAATTGAAAAACATAACGAATACAAAAACATATTTTAGTCGCCCTGGTTGCCCGCCCCTTTGTACGAGGAGAATAATTCAACAATTATTACCAAAACTTCAAGTGGTTATATACTATATAATATGCCAATAATTCCTAATAGTAAATATTAGCCTAGTTAAAAAGCCAATATTTTATTTGCTTAGTAATATATTTTTTTTCAATTACTCATATCTTTGTATGATGTTTTATTTGTTAAGATTTATAAATTAACATAATTAAAATATAAGTGATATACATAGTTTATACCTCGGAAATTTTGCAAACGCAATGAATATTAAATGAACGAATTAAACTTGTACGTCCACACAACACAAATTGCGTCGAGTGCTGTTCACGTTGCGGTGGGACATATGCGTACATATTCGTTTTGTATTGATGATTATAATATTTTCTCATTATAATCCAATACTCAAAATGTAAAGCAGGGTTTACTTAACAAATAAGTGTAGCTCCCAAACGTAACGGATCACAAACCCTTCGATCGCTCATCATATAAAATAACAAACATTTTTTCTCTTTCTCGATATGAACGTGAAGCATACATGAGTATTTTTTTATCAATAATGAGTTAACACTTGTCCTATATTCAACATGAAGTAAAAATAAAACCGTAGATCGTGAACTGTACTCGCATAGAATAACCTGCCTGTTATATGTACAACTGCCAGAAGGCAGTAACGCTGTAATGGCGCCAGGTTAATATGTTCCATGCCACGTGAAACTCTTTCGGTACACGCAGTAACCCCATCAGTAAGTCATGTTGAATTTTATCTATGAGGATGTTTTCATTAAAATATAATTATTACTGGTAACATTTTCTCGTCTTGTGACGGTAGCTGTATACTGATAGCAGCACACGCGACATCATACCAGTATGAGAACAGAAACAAAATAGATATGTACACACGATCATTGAACTAGCTGCGCGTACCGATAACGGTTCAGGTGACTTGGAAATAAAATGTACTCATAAACAGTATGGCAAGGAATGTATTAATAATAACTCTGGTAGCTCTAGCTAGGTGGTAGGTAACTAGGTAGTAGTGGTAGCCATTACCGAATCTGCCCGGGGCCCTCGTGTTACAAAGCAAGCGACTGGAAGCAGCCGCAATAGTTGAGTTTAAAATACCAGCCCGAAAGTATATAACGAAACAAATATATATGTCTCTCTTGCATTACAGATCCTGAAAGGTGGGATTAAACTGATATGTTGCGTTTTGCAAGGGCATTACAGCAAGAGTCGTTACCGAGATGGTTGTGGTTGTGCAAATATCACCTTACAAAAGACACCTTCGCTGTTCGGACTTTTATTTTTTATTCAGTATAAAACAAGTTCCACAAAATAAAAATGCAAAATATTTGATAGTGCATAGCTTCAAAAGTTCATTAATTAGCCCGTCTCGACGTCGCCGTCATTTCACTGCCATTTTAACGAACTCTGAGAGATATACTGTAAAGTTACTTCCAAGATTATTCAATTTAAGTGAATTCACGCAACACAAGACATGTTTACCACTTTACTCATACATACGAGTATGTAATCACTAGGCAGATTACTATATTCTTTATACTTCTTAATGATATTTAAAGAATCATTAAGATAGTGGGTGTTTTATTAAAGGCAGCTTTATAAGTTTACATGTAACCTTACGCCTTTAATCCCAAGTAGAGCGACCGGCAATCACTCGTATAATTCATCGTATAAAATCAGTTAGCCGAGTAAATATAAACTACTGTGATAAAATTATATGTTTAATTAAAATTGTTTAATTTTCTCTAAGATGAAAAATAAATTCAACGTGTTCACAACAAATATTTCTATGAATTTATTTACCAGCGGGTTGATTAATTGCCGTGGCAATTTATTCCAGTGGAACGGACATTTAATTTATCATTTTTTAATTCATTACTATCTAGAAGCACGAATAGGATATCGTCCAAAATTTTCGTAAAATAAGATTACTTTTAATTAAAGATAAATTCAGCTATGTATTTGGATTATTAATACCGCAACGGTTTTAAAATTTATTGAGTTGCTCGCATCCATACGAGTTACTTGTATTCCGATCATCATCCCGGAACACAGATAAATTTGGCTAATGGGTGGTGCCACTTAGCGACCGAGTAAGAGAATCCAGTAGCGATCCCTGGGGGCTGCAAGTGTCCCCACAGTCTCCAGACCAGGCTCCCATCGATGTGGTGGCTGTGTTATTTTTTTTTCCCTAGTTCCCCTGACATGGGTATCAGGGACTATGTCCTTCTCTCGGTTCTGTCTATTTCTTTCCACCTTTTATTTTTGTTATTTGATTATTTCTCTAGTATTTTGTTCCTAATTTCACATATACTTATTATATGTGTATTAGTAACTATTTACTACTATGTTTTGTCTTCAGTCTATCTAATTTTTATTTTATTCTGTTTTTCAGATTTGTCAATGATGGATCGAGTTGCGGCTGTGCTGCTTTCGGTTCCAGTGGAGACTTCTTTTTTCTTTCTTGTGACTTCCCTGACTACAACGGCTAGGTAAGTTCTTATTTTTCTTTCTTTTCCTTCTTTCTTTTCCTTCTTTCTTTTTCTTATTTCTATTTTGTTCTTATTTTCATGTATGTTTCCATCTTCTCTTTCTTTGCTATTTTTCCCGCCTTAAACTGGTCCATTTTATTATTAAAGTGGTGCCAGTTTACTACCTATTCTGTTTTTTTTTTTCTAATTTTTCTACTTCCATTTTTATTTTTCAACCTTTTTTGTGACCTTCCGCAGCGGCCCGGGCTCACGCCAAATCTGACGTATTGACATGTCGCTGGGGTGCCCTCAGCAGTAGGCTACACTTGCCCGTGCGAATGAGTCCCACTTCTGCCTCACTGGACATTCACTGCTGAAGGCATTGTGATCCACTTGATCATATTTCGCCCTGATGCAGTTGCAGCAGGATGGAACTGCGTTTGCCATCCAGTCGGCGTACTCATTCTTCATATGTGCTCCCCCGCGATGGCTACATTTTATCTCTGTTTTCTTGCAGAATCTTCTGCCATAACCGTAGCCAAGGCAGAGGCAGCACTGGAGTAAAGGGGAATAGTCCTCCACTCGGACCCTCTGAATGTCTATGTGTGCCGCTGCTGCATCCACCATCCTGGACCACACCCCAGGAGATATCTTCAGGACCACGTTGTTGGTATGTGGGTTTCGAGTTCTTTTCCTGAAGCTTACCTCTATCCTGATGTCGCTCTCTTCGAGGCCCGCAAATATATTGCGGTTTTGTGTCCTCAGAGCGTTCACAATTTCGTCATCGCTATTTAGTTGTAGAACGTCTCTGAGAACTACAAGAGGGTCTTTGTTTTTCATGTCCTCGACGAGTAGCGACTTCCCTGCCGCTTCTAGCCTCTCCTTCACCCTCTCCCTTTCTCCCACTGTAGCGCATCCAACTATGACCTTTCCGTCTTTTGCTTTCCTTATCCTATCTATGTTTATCCCTCCCTTTTTCGCCCTGACCGCTTCCCTGATTTTCGTCAACACTTCTTCTGCTGTGTATATCCCACTTTTGGAGGTGACCACTACGGAGTGCAGCGCTATCCTCTCAGGAGACGACGATTTCCTTGTTCCTGTAGCCGCTACTCTCGCGTATGTGGCCTTCTCCAGAATTTCGTTCTGTTTTTCCATCAGCTGGTCTATTTTCTCTATCTTGGTGTGTGTTTCCTTTATCAGTTTTCCTTGTTCTTCTATCCTTTTCGTTAATTCCGCTATCTCCTTCACTTCTATTATTTTTGTGTGTTCTTCTTCTCTCTCTTGGGTAGGGGGTTCTTGCTCATTTTTCCGGGTGCAGCCTCGGCCTCCTTTATCAGCTGATACAGCCGGTCGATGGCCTGGGTAACTTCGATCTTTATGTCGGTTCGTAAATTCCGAGAGTTACCCAGGTGTAATTTTGCTTTGTTGAGGCAGGCCCTTGCCTCGGCTACCCTACTGGCGTATGCTGGTCTTTCCGGAGGGCTGTCTAGAGTTCCAGCGGTAACTTTATATGCCGCCCCTTTGCTTGCCTTAGCTGCCTCCGGTTTTATGGCTGTCTTTGTTGTTTTTGACGGGGACGGTCTGTTTCTCGCACTACCCGCTTCCCACTCTCCTATGCTCCTCCTTACGGAGGTGTCAGAGGATCTACTTCCTTCAGTAAACTCCTCGACCGTGGTCCTCTTAACGGGGTGCGAATTCCCATCATATTTTAATTTTCAGGGGAACGCGTCAATATCTAAAATATGTCCTAAAAATAGTGTATTTCACACTAACGTGGTCAAAAACTAATCAAGTCTACCAAGACCAGTCGAATAAGGTAAAATAAAATAATAAATTTTTCAAAATTATTTCTATATAAATATAGATTAGTCTATAATTTCCTATTTTTGTTCCGGCAGCTCGTCAGGCGGTTTGCAGCGCTCGGAACAACGAGAGTCGTCGAAATCTGAGTCAACAAATTTTTTCCAAAAAAGTTTGTATGAAGAGTTGGCGGTAAAAAGTTACCTAACCAATGAAGCAAGGGGGGGGTGCGATTTTTCACGTTTTTAGCAGTTTTGCAGCGGAAAAAATGCTGTGGGCGTATGCGGGGCGTTAAAGCACACCGACTCGGGCGAAATCTGCGCGAAAAAACCACCGATAAAAAGAGGGGTGCTGCTAAAAGGGGGATTTTTGAGGGATTTTTAGGTATTTTAGGTTATTTAACAGGAATAGGGGGCTAATAGGAGTTAGGAAGGGTGTAATGATAGAAGCTGAGACTAAAAATAACCAATTTTCTAACAGACACAAGGGCGAACACCGACTTTACCGACCGTGGTGGCTGTGTTTGTGTTGTTGGGTTCACACCACATTGCCTCGTTCTTCTTCTTTATTCTATCCTTTTTACTTCACAAAAAATGACTAGAACAGGAACAAAGACTTACAACACTTTTTCTCGCTTAGTAACATGAGAGGCGTACCCTCAAATCTTGATGCAGTCCATCACCACCTAGAAACTGCTAGGCCACTCTTATTTTTTCTGACGGAGACGCATATTCGTTGCCCAATAGATACGACGTACCTAAACTACCCTGGATACTCTTCAGAACATACCTTTCACCCTGGATCCAGAGTCTGTTTGTAAGTCCGCAACGACGTATATTATCAGTATTTCTGTCAACTTGAAGACCACACATTTTCTATTTTTTTGGATGATGATAGATACACGTATGAATAGAATCCTTTATGCCTGTATATACCGTGCGTGCAGCGGTAATCAGGAGATCACTGAGAATGTTTGAACAACTTAGTAAAACCATTGATGTGGCAAAACTTCGGTACCCTACTGAAAGCCAGCAGTCCAGACGATATACCAGCATTTGTACTGAGGACTTGTGCTCCCGTGTTGTCTCCTCTTCTGACACGTTTATTTCACCTCTCTTGTTAGACGGAAAAGAATGGGGCGATGCCAATCTTGTTAAATTTAAGGTGTCCAAAACACAAGCGTCTGTTCACCGCTAAAATTAATCAGTTCACGTTGACTGCCACTTTTCGAGATGTTATCCTGGAATACACCGTTCGCCTTCAGTTACTGGGAATTGTAATATCTTCAAACATTAACTTTGGGCGTTTCATTGAGTCCGAGGCCATGATAGCCGCAAGGAAGCTGGGAATCCTTGCAAAGGTGTGATGGTACTTCACACCAAGACAACTTTTATCTCTGAATAAAGTCCAGGTCCGGTCGTATATGTACTGTTGTCACTAATGGGCGGACTCTGCCAAGTATCAACATGCAGCTCTAGACTCGGCTGAGAAACGGGCCTAAAGGCTGATTGGTGACCAAGACTTTATTGAAGCCAGTTTGGACAGTCTTGAACACAGGCTGGCCACGCGGTATTTTAAAGAATACATTTTGGAGAATGTGCGCTGGAAGTACACGATATTATTCCATCATCGCCTTTTCGACTTCGGACGTTTGGACACACGGAGTCGTACCATTCATTTGCGGTGAACATTCCCCGCATTCGGACGAAGCATTTCGCTATGTTGTTCATCGCGTACTGCAAAGGAAAAAAACAACTACATAACGAATACAACGTTAGTGTCTTTAAGAGCAAAGTGAATAAGCTATTTCTATGTTTGTGCACTTTCCCACCACCACGACATTATCACTTAATACCAGTTGAGATTGCAGTTAAATATAAGCCTACAAAAGATAAAAGATATAAATATAACGAATAAACATATTTTTAATTATCATCTGAGCTAATGACCTCAACTCCCCAAACACGAATAAACAAACAAACGTTTTTAATGAATTCGGTTTAAACATGAAATCTCTCACAAGATTACGTAATAGCAACTGTCATATACTTCTTACTGAAATTGTTACGCTGCATAAGCCCAGACCTTTTTCTTTTTTTTTTTTTTTTATCGTAATAAAATGGAAAATAAGTGTCGTAACCAACAAGAGTCTTAAAGATCACATATTCTTATGTCAAAAACTATAATTTTGTACATATTTTAAACCAATATTTCAAAGTGTAATAATATGTTTATTAAAAACATATACAACAAACTTCACTTACTAAAAAAATATGTTCTGACATAAAACTAACGAATTTCCTACAAGATAGTAATAAAGTCAAAAATACAGTTAAGTAAAGCACCGCTTGAACTGAAACCATTACTAAGTACAAGTGTGAAAGTTTGAAGTTAAACTTGGTACATTAACTATCGCGTTAAATTAGTAAATAATTTAAGATTTACTTAATATATTGTGCAAATAACAAGTAATTTACACATATTTTTTCTGTAGCGGGAAAAAATCGAAAAATGGACTGTGTTTCCGGCAATAAAAGGGTTATAGAATATTTTAATTCAGTGAAATGGTCTTTAAAATAAAATAATTAATAAAAGCACAAAATGTTCAATAAAAAGTAAACACATTGTTCTATTATATTTTATAACGATAGTTCAGAAAGTAATAGGCAAATTAAAGAACAAAAAAGTTTATATTTTATAAAATGCAATTTTAATGACACAGTAAAAACACCATAACAAAACGAAAATTTCCTTGGTATCGTTCACACTGCCTTCATCTAAAGTTGAAGCAGGAATGTTAAACGCTTTTTAAACTGCAAAAATATATTAATTTCCTACTAAGTACTTTCATCTTAGTTATAATTACGAGATAGATTAAAGGTTTTCAGATGACGGTAGCTCTTTTCTTTGCTCTCTAATTAGAAATATTAACCATAAAAGACATCCTCCCAACCGAGAAGGACAGGAAGACTTTCATATTCGCACAAAATCTCGTATTTATTATGAAGATAACTCTATAAGCCATCGAGTGAAAAGTTGGTCTTCTAATTAGCGACGAAGTTCCGTTTATGGATGAGCGGTTAATGAACGTCTCGTCTGAGATAATTAATGAGCAATATGAAAATATCTATTTTATTACACAACTGAAATCATTCCAGACATCAACAACGTATCGAAGTTCTTGTTAATTCATTTCTAATATACTTACTCGATAATTTTCAAGATTTATAAGAAAATTGCATTTTATTTATTGATAAATGGTTAACTTAATTAGTTTTCTGAAAATATTTTAAGAAATATTTATTAAGAGAAACGTATTTATACAAAAAGAATTAACATTCCCAAAAAAAATTCTACACTTAAATTCTATTGGAATAAAATTTCAACTTTCCTCATCAATCTTAATTATTTCGGAAGAGGTCATTATTTGAACTTTTATAAATTTCAGATAGAATTTATCAATATGCGACCAGCTTTATTAAATTTAATCAAAACAACGAACTAAATTTCCAAGCATCAAGCTCCGACAATATAAACGGCACAAGAATAATCTCGACGATGAACTTAGTAAAACTTTTTTACATGTTTCGTCATGACAAAGACGAAAAATAAAGTAACACTCATTAACAAATATGCATCTAAAAATATTTAGGATTAAAATTTGAATACTCCTTAAATATAACATAAGAACATTGACTCAATTAAAAAATCCATATACATCATCAATCAATATTTATCATGACCGGTTGAATGACTTACTCACATGTCCAGAAGAGAATATGGTTATTAAAAAATGGCACATATTTATGGCAGTAGCAATAGTGGCAAGGCAAACCCAGCGTAAATTACCTAGAGCTAAGGAAATTTAAATTGTAATGACACCACCGTTAAGAAATACATAAAAATAACTAAAACCTAATTTATTTTGAAGCATAATATTTGTCGTGATAATTTATAGATATTTCTTATTAAAGTACAATTAATAGCGCTTTATCGGTAAGATATTATCTAGCTGTTTTATTTCGCCGCAATTAATCTTAGCGTTGTACTATTAATCAAAGATATTTAATCCACGTTAGAGTACTGACCGTTATTCGCAAGATTATAAAGAGCTTTTTGATATAATTTATAAGACGCAATTATTTAATGTGGTTATTTTCTAATTTTTGTAACTCCATGTGAAAGTAAAATAGATTTTTTTAAATGATTATAAATAAAATATACATTAAATAACTTCTTTGTCAAAGTCTATAATTTTACGCTTAAATTTTACTACACAGTTCTTTTATGAAAATATGAAAGGTTCATTTCCTTAGAGAATACTCAGTAGAAATTTTATCCTCCAATCACCGATATAAGGATAAAACGCCCAACTACCATGGACAAAAAACGTTCTCAAAAATATTCCAGGAAAGTTTTAATAATTTATGTCAATAATTAAAAATTAAACATTTTAATTGTTTATTAATATTCACTCTAGTTTTTTTAAGATCTTATAATACATTTTAACATTAAAGTTAAAATAACGACTTCGATACATGTACATAATATAAACATAAAACATGTAACATGTTTTGAAATAAATTAATATGTAGATGCTTTGTGGAAATTATATTTGGGTGAAACACATTCACCGTCATTATCGTCTTACTCCTTAGTTGAATATAAATTAACTCATACCATTGCAAATGGATAACCGTCCGAAGTGGCGCATCGCAAAGCAGAGAGAGGAATTCCATTACGTTACTGTATAGTTTACGGAAAAACAGATTTTGCATTTCGAATAAAATAACGCAAACAGAGACGTCATTCCGTCCATTTTCCATCGCCATTCATCCATTGCAACGTTAAAGTAACAGCCATAAACATAGATTAATGTGATAATCATACTATAAAGTTACATCTCGATCGGGACGATTATCAAAACCTAAAATAATCAATGAATAAGTTTTTTTAATATACAACAAGGAGGATGTACTCAAATCGATGAATACCTTTTTCATCTTCTTTAAATGTTTTTCTTTTAGTGTATAACAGTGCTACCATTTAAGCCATTAAAGTAAAAATATCGAACTTATAAAAATTTGTTAAAAAAAACTTAATTTTTAATAAGTCTTAACAGGAAAAATTAAAAAAATTACTTTTTTTCACAATGTTACTCTAGCGAAATATTTCATATCCTTTTGAATGTTTCTAGAACCCGAAAGGGAATAGTTTTTAAAATAGTGGTGGAAATAGAGATGGAAAAACTAGAAATTAAAAGGTTCCATCAAAAGCTCCGTGAATGTAAAGTAATAAAATGCTGCACGTATTTCAAAGTAGTTTTAAACAGTATTACATATTCATTCATAGTGGTCGTGAATGGAGTATTCAAATTTTACATTCAACTCGGTCCGATAGAGGTCCTTCAGATGAAAACAATAGACTTTTCATATTAATGGCTTTGATGAATGAAAAACGCGCTTTTAGTTGAATGTGAAACAATGGATAAAAGTTCGCAAGTGCGGTTTTTCACTCCTCACGACAAAAAAGAAATGGCCACACGACTTTCCTTCTTTTTAACATGATACGGTTATTTTACAAAATTTTACACTTATTTACTGAAAATACATTTTATTTCAATAACAATTAAAACTTGTCATATCGCCAAGTATTTGTCTACTTTTTATATAAATCGTTATAAACAAATATACAAATAAATAAATAAGATTTTTGTATTGTGTATTTTTTTGTCGTTTTTAGCAATAATTTATCAAAAATTATATGAACTTATTAAATGGACATACGGTATGCCACAATCTACATTTGATACGCATACATTTAGTAAGCCATTATTAAGACTGAATTTGCTACTTCTAAGCTCCCGAAGGAACCCGGTGTCAATCTCGCGCTTTTCGCGGATGACACAACCCTCTTTGTCTCGGGCAATCGACTTCCCAGGATGGTGAAGAGCCTCCGGACTGCGACCGAGCGTCTAGGCGCCTGGTTTCGCACCTGGAGGATCGACATCAACCCGGAGAAGAGCGAAGGCCTGCATTTCTCTCTCAGAAGACCCAGCGGCAAAAAAGCCGCACGCTTCAACTCCCCGGGGG
>DWQX01001292.1:0-29265 GCA_018245475.1 Pharmacophagus antenor | reverse complement strand
TTAAAAATAGTATAGAAATGTCTTTAAAACGTATTATGGTAAACGATTTTAAAATGCGACCAATGAATGAGGCATCGCTTTTAACGCGCCGCTGGTCACTCGTTTTATGCACGTTGCAATTATCCGCATTTTGCTTAAGAAATATCAGTGAATACCATAATTGTTACAGTGTACAGTTTATACGCTCCAAGTCAACGTAGTCGTGCCTTAGGTTTCAAGATCGTCAAAATGGATATAAACACAGCGAATATAAATATTTTTTTTAAAAAGATAACTACGGTTATTATTTCTAAAATAATTAAAGTAATCACGCCATAATACATCCGTGTAAGGATAATATTACCATGACTCCAGAACATATAATTATTTATCTTGGCATTGAATTAATATGTTAAAGTTAAGGACATCGCGAGCGGCTTGTTTTGAAAATAAATGATTATTAATAATACTAATTAATCCGAAGGCACTATTAGGTTAAAGTGGAAAAAAACATTTTCTATATTTTAATGTCAGATTGATTAATTATTTAACACAGAATATTTTAAATAAATTTAATAATGTTGGTTGCTTAAATACTACGTAACATAACATAAACTTAAATTTCATCAAAAATGAAGAAATACTAACATTAATTAATAGACATTAAAAATGTTGTAGAAATATTGACTTAGCTAATAAAAGCAGCAGAAGATTTTCATATTATTAAATAATAAAACAAGTAAGAGTATTATTCCAGTCTAGTAATGAGTACATAAATTATACATCTAGATATATTAGACATAAAAAATATATTAATCAGAACATATTACAAGCGATTTGTCTTAAAACGATAGAGTGATTGATTGTGACATGTACAAAGGATTTAGTTTAACTCTTTTGTCTTTAGGTGTATGCACAAATGCCACTGCTCCGAGTGTGTCATCTATCAATAGAATATTGAGGAACCGTGCCGCCGAACGAGCAGCAGCAGAATTCGCAAGAGCAGCTGGTTACGGGTTATACGCCGCACCCCCTCCTTACGGAGGATTCCCTTGGGGCGGAGGCGGCGGTGTGTGGCCCCCGGGGGGGCTTCCTCTACCCCCGGGAGTTCCTCCTCCGGCAGTCGGAATGCAACATCCTGATTCTGTCCAACAGGGGTTTTTGTCTTCTTCAGGACGTGGTCTTGTCGGTAAGTAAAACTTTTCTTTATAATTTGTTGATTTCATAGAATATATATATTAGAATAATAACAAAAATAGCTATTAACCAAAGCGTCTTACAACAATTTATATAATTACTTTTGTAATTACTTCTCCGATACGTTCAGTGAAAATTATGAAAAACATTAGCAAACATATTGCTGTTCTATTTTTGAAACAGGAAAACTCTACTATCGATAAATTGTTTCATTCATTATTTCTTATTATAAAAACTAATATTTATCATAATTGATTCGGTGGTATAAATATGACAACGAAGTAGAAGGACAGACTTTCGCATTTATAATATTAGTGAAGTTGTGAGGGATGAATGGCTTTGTAAAAGACTAGTTTCTTTAAGAGCCTTTCATAAAGAAAAAATAATTGATTTTTCATTTTCTCTAGATGTTGATGGTGATGACTCTGGCTCTTTGGACGGGGAGCAACCAAAGTTTAGACGAAACCGGACTACGTTCAGTCCAGATCAACTTGAAGAACTCGAAAAGGAATTTGAGAAATCTCATTACCCATGTGTCTCAACACGCGAACGCTTGGCATCGAAAACATCGCTTTCGGAAGCCCGCGTCCAGGTAAAATTTTATTCATGATGTATATCAAGAATTACCGAGATAACTTGAAATATTTCTGACGTCAACAGTCATTATATATACTTTTAATACAAAAAAAAAAGTTAACAGGACTTGGCTTAATCGAATCAAAGCTATCATATTAGTTCCATTTACATAAATGAATTTGTTAACACGGCGAGAACAGAATACTAATCATGCTTGTTTACCGTTACTGACAGGTTTGGTTTTCCAACAGACGAGCAAAGTGGAGACGCCACCAGCGCATGAACCTACTCAAGCGCGGTGGCGGCTCGCCCTCGCATCGCCTTCCACATTCCCCCTCCCGGTCCCGTTCACGTTCTTTATCCCCTACACGAGGTCCTTACCTCACGCCACAAATGGGTGGCGAAAATAGCGCTTTCAAAGCGTTATCTCACCAAGACACGAACGCCCTGAAGGCCCTGTCTCATCAAGCCCAATTAGAAAGCAACGCATTGAAAGCACTTTCACAAACATCCTTCGAAGGCGGTGCATTTAAGCCTCATCCCGCATTAGAGAATAGCGCATTTAAGGCGCTCGTACCTCATTCGGCTGCCGCAGCGCTCCTGGCTGCTCAATCTATACAATTAGCTCGAGGCTACGAATCGCATTCCGATTCTGATGAAGAGATTAACGTGCATGACGAAAGTGATGATGAAAATGGCAAGCAGCAAAACTCTACTAGGTCCAGATCTACGAGTCCCTGTCGACAGCGATCGATAAATTCGAGTGACGTACCTCTACAGCTCACAAAGCACGACCGTTGATGTTTTAGTGTATATTTATGTTTCTAACACTATTAGAATTATTCTTGTCGAATGTCAATGTTCAGAAAACAATAATTATGTCTTGAGTGTTAAAACTCCCGTTTGATTGTAAATTTATGTAAATATATAGTGAATTAAGTTGTTGATTATTGTAATGGGGACGAATGAGTAGCAAATTAAGCAATGCACAAACGACGTCGCTTTATTTATATAGTTTGCTATAGAAGCTATGTTATTGTTTTTTTTTTTGAAGTTAAAAATGTAACTTTTATAATGTTTCAAGCCGAATTAATTTTTAATACTGATTGTATTACGGTTGAATTGTTGTTTTGGTAGTTTGTATTAAATTTGTATGATGGTTGAATGTACTTTAATTGTTTATAGGTACCAAAGTATTTAAGTGGTAAAAGCACGGTTCATACAATTTAATAGTTCCTATTCACTAATGTGTAACAAGGGATGTTTTTTGGATTCTGGAACGGACGCTTAATGTCTTTTTAATTCCTTATGTTTAAGTATAGCAATTAAACAATGACTTAACACTTGTTACAAAAATAGGACCAGTACAACAATGTACGTAATGTATTGTAAATAATTTTCGTTAAGCTTCCTAGAGCACTATGTATTATTTATTATCTAAATAAACATATTTTATGGTAAAATATGGTAGAGAATTTACAAATGTACCAACAAAAATAAAGAAAATATTTCGATTTTGGTTTTTAATTTAATATAATTCGTTCAACTTATTAATCAACTGAATGGACCAATTTAATAAAGATCTTTTAAACTTTTGACTGAGAAAGAAATCACAATTAGAGCCGCTGCGTTTCTGAACTTGGTGCCTTTTGATGTTCTTAAAAATATTCATTAAAGTCATGTTCATATAAATAATTAGTGCCTATAGGTGTTTATTAATATCATTTAATATTTCTACGTATTTTTTGGAAATCATGTAAAAAATACCTACACAAAGGTCCCGACCTGCGACGAAGTCTTCGCAATTTATTAATTACTTCAATTAATAATATACTAGAGCAATAATATACTTCATGAATGTACATATCCGTTCATAGTTGACAAAAAGGAAAAATTAATTTTGAAATTCAATTAGTATGCAAACATCAATAAGTACTGGTTTAAAGAACATTGCGGCTTGTTAAATTACTGGACTTGGACAACGCGTCTCTCGCAGTACTAACAAAACTTTTCCAAGAATGTGATGATCACGTTATGGTCTTAATTATATAAGAAAAAAATAATAATTTCCCAATCACACAGCGCTGGCACAAGATAGCGCAGCAGAGGTACGTGAAAGACCAATGCTATCCATGCATAAACGATCTGGTGTATCAGGTTACCCTATACCAATGTTAAAACAAAGAAAAAAATATTAAAGGTTACGAGCTTGTTATCTAATATGAAGGAAAGGTATTTACGATTAAAAATGACGATGAATTATAGCAATTGCATTTTTTCTGGATTGCTTTTATATTTTTATTATTATGGTAACTTGATAAGTAGCATTACAATAGTTTAATATTTTCCTCCACAACTATTATAAACTATATAAATGTTATTTTAATTGTTTCAATCGTATCAATTAAAGTAATTAACCCACTTTTTTCTCCATTGTTAATAACAAATTCCCGAATCGGTCGTCCCGGATATCGATAATCATGTCAGAGAGCCGAACTCGGTACAAAAACAAGATGTAGGAACGAATCCCGACAGTAAATCTCTGTATGATTTTCTTTTGTTGACTTCTCTGCTCTAAGCATGTATCAATTAGAAACGTGTAGGATTTTGGGACGGATTTTAATATGGCTGGCATTTTATCAATGTCCTTTAGTGGATTTCTTTAATATACGACAACAAACAAATAGCCGATAATTAAATAAATTTGTGGTAAAAAAAATATTTTACTTTAGAGAAAAAAGTACCTTCGATACTATTCGATATACTTAAAAATGTAAATGAGTTTAAAGGTCAATATAATGCGAATTAGAAGGATAGTCATAAGAAAATATTTACATAACAATATATTGACCCTGATATTACTTACGTAAGCAAACATTGTAACGTTTAACGCTCTTTTAATACCTTAAGGTTACATAACGCAGCGATGCGTGAACAGCTTAATTAAATTATCTTTGTGTCTGAGGTTTTTAAATCACGTTAGCTCATTAGCTTTAGAAAGAATTCAAGGACAATCTTTAGTGACTAAATACATTGCAAGGTGATATTATTAAAATTTATTTCTACTATGAAGATAAAGTTCGAGGAAGATTTAGTACTTCGTGCGTTCCTCAACATTCGATGTATTTTATTGCATAAAAATAATTGACAGTCAGTTTAAGCGCGTGCCCAGATTGAATTATATAGGGAACCTACAAAACTGCATACAATCCAATCTAAAACCTACTGTTAAATTAACATTGCAGTTTATAAATTTCTTGCAATGTATGCCTGTATTTATAATCGCATATATTTCATTGCAAAGATTATTTTGATATTTATTATAACCTATAAATGTAATTTTATTTCAAGGCAATGTTAGTGAATGTCCATATTATGTAGATCTCTGCCTATCATTAACAAATTGCCGTCGGCTCTAAGCGTAATAATATGCTCTTGTATTGCAGAAAACAGCCGTATTCTGAAAGCAATGTTATTTTTAGTTAAGAAAAGGGGGGAGGTTCCTAATCCAAAGCGTTTTTTTGTCTAACTACAATAATATTTAACTTTTTAACGAGTGATAGTTTTAAAGATTTTCTTTCAAGTATAAAATAAAATCTGATATTTTGTAGCGTGTTGAGAGTTTTGAATTTCTGATGTCGAGGATTATTTTACTTATAGTTCTGTGTATTTTTATGGAATTAAGTTAGAAAGCAATTAATAGATAAGTTTGGTCAAAAAGCAATCAAAGGAAAAGAAAAGAAATACAATTTAGTCTACATTACTAAATTCGTAAACTAGTTAATAAATATTTTAAACTAAAAGAAATAATGAAATTATTGTTCTTAAAATGTAAAATGTAAATAACATAAGTTAGAGATTAGTTTGATTTTTATTTTCTGTGTAACATAGGTTGGATTTATTTGTAAAAAAATGAGTATTTTGAACAGTTATTCATGGTTTTATTTCATATTTATTGGACGTTAATTATTATACGTTATGTAATACAGGTAAAAAAATTCCACGTGACTTAAAAGTGTTATACTTAGTTTAAAATATTAGTTAAATTATCGTATTCTAACTTTACCCATAAACTGATTCATAATAGTCGTCAAATGCAAATTAAGTTACATTCTCGCAAAGAATTAATGAGAGCGAAACGGATCAAGAGAAATTTGTCGAAATTAATATTAAATATAACCATTGATTAAAAAATTCCATACTTGAATTTATTAAAACAATTTTTTGATTTTGATCACAAAAAAGTTATCAAATATCATTAATGTTTCTAAATATTGACGATTAAATCATTCTTCTAAATTTTACTAGATCTTAGTCTGATATAATTTTTTTGATTGCTTGAAACAAGGTTCTGTTTCTATATTAATCATACACATAAAAAAGAGGAAAATTAAAGGACCATCCATCTTCCATAACAATCAAAGTTATATCAGGAAAAATCATCAACAAATTTTTTTTTATTTACATTTGATTAGAAAAAATTATAAAATACTCATATTAATACGAAATAATGAAAATAGACATAAAGCGATACGTTTATTTTTTTCAGAATAGTGCAGCACCTCGATAAAGTTGTACGTTCGTGATAGCCGCGAAGTGTGGATGCATGTACGTGCGCCGATCCAATAACAATAAATTTTGTGTCGTTTGAAGTACCGAGAGTAGAGTACAACACTACTGCTCGAATCAAGAACATCAGATAATTATAGTGCGTCATTAGAAGAATTCATAAGTAAATACCGTTGTTAGCTATCGATTTGGTATAATCGCGATAGTGACGTCTCGATTGATTTTTTTCCTGTAATTCAATAATCTCATTGGCTTATTTACCTAAAGCCAATGGCAAGAAAAGAACAAATCGGGCATTACCTCTAATAGTGCTATAAATGGTCAATATATTTATAATCATTAAACTAAACAAACTTGTTCACGTATTAAAACAATTTGGAAATGACTACTGAGCAATAGAAATAGTTTCTATGTAGAGCCGTTATTTATTATTTTTATCATCCTTTACATCATGTTTAGATAATGCAAGTAAAGCTAAATAATGTTTTTGCATAGGAATCCTGAAATCGATAATTCATAATTTTATTATGATATTAGTCAAATGTTAAATATATTTAGGTAATTAATGGGTACCATTTGTCATCTCGAATATTCATTTGTTTCTTTTAATTCAAACACAACAGTTTTTAATTACTTTCGGGATCTAATATCGCGAGGTCTATTTTATTCTTTAAAAATATCATTATCGTTTGATGATTAAATCGTAGTAAAATGGGAAAGAATTATACACAGTAAAAATTTATAAATTTTAACGATATTTATCAAGTTTATTTATTATTAGGTATAATATTAAGTAAATCGTATTTAATAAAAATTGACCAATTATCTACAAACAAAAAGAGAAAAGGATAAATGTAATAATATTGTAGGTAGTTTCCCATAAAACCATGAGCAGATTCGAAATTTAAGCACATTAAGTTATCGGTCAAATTATCTCGATGTGTGTTACAATATTTATTTGTTTCTCACTCGGGACGGGCTTCGTTGATTGTGGGCAGAGTGTTCTCTCCCAATTAGGTGGTTATTGACACTTTACTGTTATCAGGCAAATCTCAAAATGATGACTCTTATTCGTAGTATTCCTTTATTATTTTAAATATAACTCAAGACTATACACCTAATTAGATTTCGAAATTCATAAAAAAGATGCCGACGTTAAACTTGTCTTATTTATTTAATAAAAAAATACTGTTATAAATAAAATTCAAAAAGCAGTCAGCTCAAATTATAACAATACTTTTGGAATCTTACGTTATTCGATAATAATATAATAAGGTTCTATAATAATACGGATTTTGTGTAGAGTCGAACATGTTCATCCGATCCAAAAATTACATTAACTCTTTTATAGTTTTCACCCGTACTATACATACGGAGAAACGTCTATACAGCCCAAAGTCGACATTTATCCCTAAAAGGGAAGCTGTTAATAGAGTCATTCAACGTTACCGGCCGAATTATCTACAAAGAGAGAAGTCGGTTCGGTGTCGGTCGGAAATATAAATTTATTTGGTGGTTGTCGCCGCGACACGGGCGCCCGCGCCTCTATCTCACCGCGTAATCTTGAACATTGGCGTTAAAGAATTTAAATTATACGCCGATACAAATGAACAGGCGACCTCGTCTTATTTATTGCTTTAATCCAAATTATATCGACTAGATTTTTTGGATTTTGAGAACATTGTCACGTAATTTGTATTATAATGTTGATTTCGATATTCTGAATAAGCGTGCGCCTAAACAAGTTCAATTTATTGGACCTGGTGTGCTGTATGCAATTGACCAATCTACGTTATCTGTTTTATAGAAGTAAGACAAAAGTTTTAACAAAGATGCTTAAAGGAATAACAATAAATAACTTCAATGGAACATGGCGAATTTAAATTAAGTCATTGTATCGTCATATATTATAGGAAGCGGCAGACTAGTACAATAAATTTTAATTCCTAATATTTCTCTTGCCAGGTTCTAATTAAGTCCAGCAACCAATTCACGCATGCGCTTCGATCGGGACTGCCTGAAGACACCATTAGTCTTATCACAATGTTTCGCTTGCAATACATTCTTAACATGTGCACTATTAAAACGTTAATAGTTCGTAATAATCTTCTGTGGTCAACATGGTCCTTGTGTGAACATGGTTATTGAAATGCATCAAATAAAATTAATCATATAATATTTTACTAGAATAAAAAATTCTAAATGACACATTAAAAAGCTTTTAATTAATAATTGATCCTTTTCCTCGCCAAATATTAAAGAAATAATTTAAAGGTACATTTATTTGTAAATAACAAATTAGCAATTAATATTGACAACATGAAAGCTTTTTAGCTGGTTAAATTCAGACGTAATTCACGTTTTGATTTTAAAATTGATTTTAAATCATTTATTTCTTTTGATGATATTTTTACTGCCGGTTTTGTGGACTTCCTAAAGTTTTCACGAAGTTTTTTTCTTTCGTCTAAGTAGTTCGAAATGTCTTTTTTTGTTTCGTCTAGTATTTTTTTTTCTGCTATCTTTTTTTCGTTAATTAGTTTGGTTTTAGCTTCTAACTCCTCTTTAAGGGAAATTTTTAGGCAACTTAATCTTTCTTGAAGTTCTGCAATCGACATTTCACATAATAAGCCTATACCCGAAGTTTCCGTTAAATCAACAATTTTTGGAATTTGTGCTCTTTTGGCTATAACTGCCAAAACCTTTATTTCCTTAATCATCTGAATTTTACGCTCCAATTCCTCTTGTTTATTTTGAAACGCTCTTAAAACAATTGCTTCAGTTTCTTTTTTAACTATATCGGCCTCTTCTTTCTTTTTATGGACAACTTTTTTACGGGCTTCTACAACATTTAATTCTATTAATGAAAATTTCTCAAAATTTTTTCGATTCAATTCCATTTGTTGTTTATTCCAATTTTCAATTTCTTTATTCCACATTTCTTTTTGTTTTATAACTTCTTCATATTTCATTTTATTATCTTCTTGAACCTTCTTCTTAGCAAGCATTGCCTCTTCGAATGAAATTTGACCAAGTATATGTTTTTTTTCGATGTCAAGCATCCTTTCTTTTTCTCGTTCCGCACGATCATATTCTTCTAGCTCTTGAATTTTGTTGGTATTTTTACAATCATTAAGTAAATCTTGGAGCCATTGTATTTCTTCTTCTTCGGTTAACTTAATTCTCTCTTTTAATCGTTTAATAGTAGTTACATTATCTTTTACGGGCATTAAGGGTCCTTTTCCGCTAATATTATAATTACTTTTTGGAAAGGTTTTAGTCCAAACAGTTTCTATTGCTGTTGGCGCTAAGTTAGAATATTTCATTAATTTTTCATCATTCTTTGTTTGCGCGTGATATGTTTCGTTTTTCACCTTATTTAGTAGCTTCAATGCTTTTTGTTTATTCATTCCATGTGCATGTTTCAATCTTTTATCAATAGTTTCTTTTGTAAGCATACGAGCCTGTGGTTTATCCAGTATAGAATTAGGGGGTGTTGCCGGTAAAAAAGGTTTTTGTGAAGGTGACTCCAAGCTTTTGCTTTTTATTCTTAAAACTTCTGGTTGGATAGGTATAGTCGGTTTTTTTATCTTTGAACTCTCAATTTTTTTCAAATACTTCTCATAATGTTCAGCCATTTTATCCATGGATGGCTGCCATGCTAAAAGAGGTTTAATGATTTTTTCGGCGACATAGTTTGTGTCATAAATCGATTGCGCTGTTTGAGAAATGCGAGTAAGAAATTCATCAGTTTTTAAAGAACTAGAAAGTGCTTTTAAAACAGATTTACTCAAATCAAATAAGCTTTTGTATAGTAGATTCATATCTGATGATGGTATTTGAAATATAATACCATGTAATATTATCAAAAGGTAGTAATGATTTTCATGTTTCGATTCTAAAGGCAGGAAAGAAATTATGTCCTTTAACAATTGTTTGTGTTTCATAACATCAAGAAAAGTTTCTACAATCCAGCAACGTTTTAAGTCATCTGTTATTTCCTTACAGTTTTCTATGTATAATTTCATATATTCACATATAGATATTTGCGGAGAATCTTCGTAACGGTTAAAGACAGATTTTAGTATTTTTATGTTACTAGGTGTATGGTAAAATACCATTTTTAAAATAAATATTGCACAAAACGTTGTTAGTAAACGTCGTGTATGACGACAATGACATATTTTTTTGACACGTCATTTATGTAATTAGTATTATTTTATGCCTGTTCATTTTATGAATTTTAAATCATGTTATATATAAAAAGAAACATCTAAAAGCTAACAGTCATAAAAAATATATTTTTGTTTTAGTATTTTATTCATGAGTTTCATCTAACTCTTTATGATTTTATTATAGTACTGTAGAATACATCTCTTATATATTTTTTTATCTATCTTAGACAATAAAATATTTTAAATTAGATCCCTTTTTTGGAATTACCTAGATAAAGTGCTAAATTTCGAAATTTTTTTACTGGTTTATTAAAACAATAATTTAAGAGAATCAAATGCTAGTCATTCATTCTTGGACTATCTCACATTACGCTCCCATCGTACAGGCCGGCGCTGTCGGGAGTATTTAATTAGGTAGCCAGACTGTTTTCGCCGAGTCTGTCATTAATCAATCATACCGAACGCGAAGCTATTATTCGACAGTTCGACACCTCAAGCGGGTTCGCTCCGATACATACAAAGTGCAAGTCACACGAGACCTCTTTAAATATAATAATCGTGTTAAAGACAACCATAAAGGCCATATTCGATTAGAGGAATTTTAAACAGGTTCCTGTCTTGTTATCTTCACTATTGTCGGTCAGTAACTTACACGTCATCTTAGTGGATCTGTGCACTTTCACACCCTTTGTGATTATTTATCCTCTGGCTGTTGATGATCATTAATGAATAATTATTTAATGTTCGACTTTTTGTAATCGCCTTATAACTATAAGCTATATTAATTTTCTCAATTAATAATGATGATCTTTTTCATATAAATGTGTCTGCTTAGCAATGGCTGATTATTTCATTTCTATATAGTAAAATTTTAAAACAAATTGTATATTGTAAAGTGTTATACAAAGTAAAGAATTTTTTGATTATAAATAACTCCTATATTAGTCAAGTATTCGCAAAGATGTTAATTTTATAAAGTTTAAATTTTAGTTCCTGTATACTATTATCAAATAAGTGCATATTATATAGGTATTACATAGCTAAAAGTGTGAGGTAGACTTAGTTTATTGACTCTGTCAAAATTTAGTCAATGTTGAACACAAATAAATTTCAACATAATATTAGCTGTCAGTGTATGTCAAATTATCACCTTTAATTAACGAAGCGGCGATTCTAACCTCTAATAATCATCTAACGCGTTTTGTTAACAGGGCATAGTGAACGTCAAGAATTAGACTCAACGACATTTATTCATGTTTTAAAATTTAATAGAAATTTATCGTTTTTTTTTATACTCGTTCACCCCTGTTACGATTTGACAGGGCCTATACATTACAGTTCTTTTTATTTCTTATTTATTGTTCACGCTTTCCTTCTTCTTCTTCCATACTCATACAAATTTTTCTCGCTTTCATTTCGTCTTTCTTTTTATACCTCATCCCAATTCCTTCTTTCATACATCGCGCTTAAATAAGGAGACACAACTTATTTCTTTATTTACACTTTTCTTAATCTAGATATTTACATTTTTCCTATTTATCGTAATTTACATTTTATTATTTAATTTAATTTATTTCACTCTAACTTTTGATATTATAGTTATTATTCCATTTTTCTTTGCTTTAGATTTCATTATGTTTTATTACTTTTTATTGTGTTTTCTATTAGTTTCCTACAGAACTTTCTCAGAAATTTATCTTGAGTTACAATGTGTATATAACATTTAGTCTTTTCTATATACGTATGAAATAATACGAATGATTTATGTCACGTGTGGTTCAGGTATTGGTTCTCCTCAACGGGTTCCCGCCTTGTCGTGGCGAAGGGGTTTTGTAACCGTGGTGTGGTCACTCACGGTGACGCGAAGAGGAACCCACCAGGCCGGCCTGAGGCGTAGGGCTGGCCCGAGGAGGCCACTCTAGGCGGGCTTGGGGAGCCTGCCACGGATGTGTGCAGAAAGGCTGCGGGGCAGCGTGCATTTCACTGCCCTTGCGGCCGTGGTGGAGTCGCGGAAGAAGAGGAGTGTCGGTGTTACGTTGCCACTCTCCCTATCCTCCGCGACTAAGCGGTGTCACACCGTAGATACGGCGGCGGTGGGGCTTCGGGGGAGAAGGGGAAACCCTGCCTTCCGCGGCCGAATTACGGTTGGCGGCGGAGCCTAAAACCAGATCTGCCGCAGGGAGCTCGGAGGACCTGTGCTTTCGGGTGTTCGTCCTCTAGGCTCCCATGGCCTCTGGGTGACGGACTCGGGGGGGATCCCTTGTCCATTTGACCGTAAGAGGCCAGAGAGGAAGGCGCGCTGTGTGTTCCAGCGTGCTTTACCAGGAGAGGACAGAGGAGGTTTACCTCCTCCCTGAGAAGGGGTTGCACATTGTGGCCAGCGCTGGTAGGGTTGCGGAGGTGTGTGAAAGCGTTCCCTTGACCCTCCTATAAAGCGCCGAAGATGGAACATCGTGGGGGTTTTAGTTGGTGCAACTCCTACATAATCTGCCTTTGCCCCCGCGAAGGCAGATATGCGAAGGCATTTCCTCCACGTAAAAAATAATGGTTCAGGTATTGGTTGATACTATCGGACCAGATTTCCTTTACAAATGATACGAAAACAATTAGCAAGGTCCAAGGGTACGTTTGTAAGTATGTTATATTTTTCTATGAAATAGTTCATTTAGATATCGTTAAAAAATGTTTAAATCGATTATAATAAAATTTATTTATAGAATATTAATATTATTTACTGATTTACGACGAGTACAAATAGAATCATATCTTTAATTAAGGTTATTAGACGGCAAAGTTTAGAAGTAAAATTAAGAAGAAAAAAAGTAATGGCGAGCAATGTGGCCGGACGGTAAATACAGACCTCTCTTTGATAAAAATTGAATGAAATTGTCAATAATATAAAATATTCATATATTTTTTTTAATTTTCTCTATTTTTGTTACATTATTGCTCTGTTATTATTTCTTTAAAAGCAATGCTGAATTACCGAAAGCTTATTAACAAGGCCCACCTAAGGCGCGCCTTCATCAATCACCGATGCCAGTTACAAAGGAACCTAACAAAGAATTATGACTCTTTATATATGCTCGCTACTATGTAGGAGAGTTATTGCTTCGATTTAATGATCGCTCGGTGATTAGACACTGCCTTTCCCTAGACCTATAGATTTATTACATAAATCTTCACTATAGTGGGCAATAAAGACTAAAATATCTCAGTGGTTTAATACGTATGGCGTTCATTAAAAGTCTAAGGCTTCTTTAACGCTTTACTACATAGGAAATCTCTTTGGCATAAGAGTGCTGGAATCGAAGTTTTTTTTATTTAAAAAAATATTGCCAGTTATAGTGCTAATAGACAAATTTATCTTAAAATTACTTTGTTGGCCCTTATATTATGGGAATTTTTTTTCAATTAAGTGTTTAGGACATACGGAAATTGTAGATAGCTTGTTAATCTCGATTAAAATTACATCAATCCACGACCACGAAGACACGATTCAGAATGTGATTGTGACTATTTATACTACTTCTTCAATTTCCACTTAAAATATAAAAATCTACACGTTACATTTAATATGGCTTAACAAAAAAACTTTTTTTGAGATCTATATCATTTTTTAAATAACCGGGATTTAGTCCAATTAGGGCGTCATTAAACTTTTTAAAACGCCGAGTAATAATTATATAAATGTTACGGCTAAACTACAAATTCAATGTTCAATTTTGATGCGGCACGCTCGCCGTCTGATATAAACTTTGATGACCAGCAAGGTTATTTATTTGTTTAGTAATTTATATAAGGTTAGTTACTGTTTTATTGACCGCATTAAATCAAGCCCCAATAAGGCAACCATTCATGTTTATTTTTACGAAGTTTCTGCGTGGTATGCCCAATAAATTATTAACTCGGTCACTTTTATCACGGCCCGGTGGTTAACATTTATCAGACGTCAATAGATACGTGGATTGTTCAAATGATATTAAGCAAGACCCATTTTGTACGCGGACATTTTTTTTATTTACGTTATTAATGTCAGTTTAGCCTTTACCAACCTGAACCTATGCTTGACCTTTCACTATGAATAAAGTCAATTCTTCGCGTTTATCAATTAATAATTTCACTATTAATATGTTTCTCCGGTTTACCGATGACAGCTAATCAATGAGAATATTTAAAACATGTCCCAATGCAAAGTGTTGAAGTGATTGTACGTGTCAAATTTGCTAAGACCATCTTTGTATAATTTTAAATAAAAAGGTCATTATATGTTACGGTGTATAATTACTTAGATAAGTATAAATAATATCTTGTTTATCGGTTAAACTAAAATGTTGGCTTACGGACTGATTTTGAAATGGACAGTACAGGTAAAAACAAAAATTAATAACAAAAAAATTAATAATTTATCTTTTCATGTTAACACAAATCTTATCTAAGAAAGTTATTGGCATGCCAAGCTGTAAATTTATATCTGGTATTGAATAAGGATTTCATCCGAACTGTTATTTTAAAAAACGTTTTAAGTGTAAAGGTTTAAGCTGTTTAAGTTTTAATTAGGACATTCGAAATATATTTAAGGATTTTCATGAAAATTTTTAAAATAGAATTAAGTTACGGAAGAAACTATTTCTAATGATGTTTACAAAAAAAAGTAGTTATTTTAAATGATCAAAAAAATGGTTTTCAGTAATCTCTCAAGCTTATCCATACTAAGTTCGCTTTTATTTGAAAGTGGTCCATCACGTTCCGTTTTATTGATTGACAAACGCAGACTGATTAAATTCTCGCGAGCCGGGCCAAGCATTAGCTTTACGCAGTCTTAAAGATATCTCCGCGAAATAAATATGTGTCTATATCGAAAGCCAATTATTTAATGTGACGAATAAATCTTTAATAGCAAGCCGGTAATGGCGTTTGTCATCGGAGATAAGCACAGCTATTAGAACGTTAAAATTATTATTGCGTAATTAAAACTAGACGCACACTAAATTAGACTAGTTTTTTTTGTTTCAAATTTTGCTAGTGATTTGCTACAACAATTCTATAGAACCTGTTTTATGATGATGAACACTAATTATTGAGTGTTTAATATGTACATTAAATACAGTTTTAAATATATTCTATTACTTTGTAAAAGAATGAAGCCTAAAGCACTGGGAAATTGTTTATATTTAGTGTAGTTCGTTGGTTTCTTAAGCATTTATATATCTAATAATTGCTACAGGAACTTTATGGTAGATCCATTATTCAATGCAGAGGTGAAAGCAAAAATTGTGTCTGCCTTTGTAGTCATACAAACAGATACAACGAAATCGAAATAAAATGTTAGCACTTAATTATTAGTACAAGTACTTACTTGAAAAAAATGCCAACAAGCCTCATGATTTAAATCTACATGTTAAGGATGGCCAACGGAAAGTTATTCATAACTCTATTTATAACGTCCTTGATATGAATTAGTAAACGTAAATAAATAACAGTAATATTCACCTTAAATATCGATTTAAAGTGAAAAAATATACAAATGAATAATATAAATATTGATACGGTTTTTTTATTACATATATATTTTTGTTATTATTAACATAGTAAATGTGTATTTTTAACACTTCTATAAAGATCCATGTAGAAATAATAAGAAAGAAACTTTAATTTGTTTTGTGGAACTTTCAGCTCATTAATTAGTACCAAATTTATTATCAAGTTGCAACGCCAATAAGACAAATTAGAATATGGACGCCCGCGTCCTAGCGAGGACATAAATCTTCTCATCTTTTATTAGACCCCAAAAAATCTCTGATCATGACGAACCATTCATGTGTAATTGGGTTCAGCGGCTTCACATAAAATATGAGTTCATGGCTTAAGGTTTTATAGAGAACATAAATTCTTTATTGTGTTTTTGTCGAAAGCCCTTCAAAATGCAGTACTGTATCATGGTACATAAAAAATGATATAAAAAATATTTGCATCTGCTTAATGCATACAAATTAATATATATAATAATTAAAATACTTGCTATGAACATCAACTAATAACAATAATAAAACAAAATTGCATTGGAATTAAAAGACAAAATGCATAAACAAAAGTAAAAGGTTTGAGAAATAATAGTTTTGACTTTTTACAATTAATATTTTCTCATGTTGCTGAGGTTTTTTAGAGCGATTGCTTTATGCTGCCATTGCATTTTAACATCATAGAATAAATTTCCGCTTAACATGAATTCCGAAAGTAGCGATCAAACTTAAGTCAAACGTATGTTCTTAAACATTTATAATCATTCAATGTACTTAGTAGTCATTATGAATATCCAATGCTTCCAATCTAATTACTTTCTTTTTTTTAATAAGTACAAGATATAATATAATTAAGATCTTGCTGGTGCAAACTATTATTCTTCTGATAACTGATTATGCATATTTATGCTTCACAGACCTGAATAAAGATCTTCTGAACAAGCTAGAGCACCTTCGTAATAATCGTATCAGATATATTTTCGGTCTTTGGAAATCAACATTACATTTGAAACATCGCCCATTATAGCCGTGAGCTTCAATGGCTTACTATTCAACAAAGGTGTAATTCTAAGATGTTACTTGTTCTCTTCTCTATCTTAAATGATTCATTCATACTTTCCTACCTTAAGAAGAATTTTCAATATCTTTCTACGACCCGTGATAAGGATCTCCGTTTTTCTTCTAGGTTTACAATTGGTATATCGTAACATATCACCGGCTGGGCCAGTCACTCTTACACTGTTCAGGCAGCACGACTCTGGAACTCCTTGCCTGAAGATATCAGGAGAACTTGAAATAAATACGTTTTAAAGAAATTGATTAAAAACTTTGTTTTAAAACCATCGTACATTACACATTATTCTTTTTTTCTTTTTCCACTTTTAGTATCGTAGAAGTAGTTTCTATTATCGTAGTTTTTATTAATTATATATTGTATATGTGTATGTATGTGTGTATATATGTATGTGTAAATATTATTTGTACATTTGTATGTTTATACTAAGTTCTAGAGATTATTTTACGTTAGGATTATTTCTTTTTCATTTCGCCTACAACAATAGTTCTCTACGCCCCCTGTTGACTGGTAGAGAATGCCTATAATGGCATTATGTTCACCTTTTGTTAACCTTTATAGGTAATTAAGGAATAAATTAATAAGATATAGTAAGCTATAACTACATAATGTTTCGTTGGCAAAGTCAGCCCACAAGCAAGTTTTAATTTAAATTGAAATTTTGCAACAAAAACCTCTAAATATATAAACAATGGGATTTGTATGTAAAAAAAAACAATTTATGCTTCTCGTATGAGTCTTTTATTATGTAAACGAAGAGGAAGTTGTGGAAAGTTGTTACGGTTCTGTTGTTATATAAAGCATAACTGCAATTTGGTTTGTGGACAAAGGTGTGAGACACAGAGCCAAGCAATGTAGCCATTGAGAATTTTCTGAGCGAGTTCCACTCCAACTGAGGTTCATTTGAGCATAAAATTACATTGTCTCACCGACATTGTCGGGTGGCAATGAACTGCACTTTGACATAAAATCCTTTTGGACGTTATAAATTCATTTCATTACCTTAATAAAGGATGATTGAGAGATTCGATAGGGGGCGGTCATCATTTCCCTTGACTATTTTCTTAAGTCATAGTCGTTAACATCTTTATGTCCTGCAAAAATTTTAATAAGTTGTATTACAGAAAATTAACACACTTCGGTGGTTTATGTTTTTATGTCATTTTTATATGACAGTGTAAGTTTTAATCAAAGCTGTAGTGTAATATAAATACACTTTTGTGACAGTAGTAACTGAAGTCCAGTGGTACAGCATGTAAATATTCTAAAATTGTCCTTATGGCGCTGTAGCTAACCGTTTGCTTTGTAACACTGAGGTCTCCCAGTCAATTCAAAGGTGCACATAATTGCACAAAATACACATAATTGCTGAAGTTTTGATAGTGATAGAGTTTTTTGAATACGCCTAGCTGACTGCCACTCTCATATTCATTAAAAATCTATCGCTATGACAGCATATCTGTAATGGCGAATGAGCATTGTAGGTGAACATACCTCAACATCAACAACGTGTGAAATTGAGCACGTTCTCAATAAAAAATGCTTGTTACCACTGCATTCTATAAAAAGGACACATATTTAAATTCGTAGAGTAGACCATTATATTCGTAGAGTATAACTAGCAAACATTTAGTAAATATAATAATGATTAAAGATATTTTTGCATTGTGCGTTTAAAAATAATAACCCTTGTTAAGTTGCCTAAGGAACCGGGAGATATGTAAATTTGTGAAACATTCGAGCACAAAAAGGGTCGGATCGTGCGTATAACAGGTGTACTCTTATTTTCTAATAGTGGTATTTGTGTTGTAATTACGAACGTGAATCTGGTATTAAACTTTTTGTCATACTTTTACCTTCATGTGGCCGCAAACTTTCGATTTTCCTTTTTTGTGGTCGCAAGAATCGCTGTTGTTTGGATTTTTAAAAATGTAATTATGAGATATGACATCTGCTTAAATATCTGTGATTACACGTTGTTGTATATTGGCGATTGGTTTAAAAATCATGTTAAAATCGGAAACATTCCGTGTTTCGAATTCTCGAGTGTCATGTGTTCGACAAAAAACAATCTATGTAAACTTTTCTGTCACTTTTTCTTTTGATGATGTAATATTTTAACAATATCAAAGAGATAAGCCTTACTTTTTAAATTTAACACCAGTTAATATATTAACGTAGTACCGTCATCTCATACAACTCATCTCTCACAGTTCGTTACCTAAAATATATATATTATTAATATTATGTATACATCTCTTTACTGCAATAATAAACATCTGTCTCTTTAGGCTTACAATTACATTTTAAGTAACTGTTTTAATAAGTAGTCTCTAGTCTACAGAGGCAATAGGTGAAATAACAATATAATTTATTAGATTGTACTATCGGAAGCATCCGAGGCGCGCGATGTGGGCGCTAGCTAGACATACGATTTACGATACCTACTAAGCCATTACTCCTTGGTATTCATTCTACAGTTATGGCAAAATATACCGTAATATGATATGTAACTAAATACAGACATACAATACATTATTAAATTCTTAATATTTTTGAAGACAGAAATCAGAAAACTTTTTTTTTAACTAAGATTAGAAGCAATTTTGTTTTTCGTTAAGTTTTTCATGTATTTTAAGAAGAAAAATTGATACATAAAGAAAAAACCCAAAACATGAGTTCAAAGGCCGGAATAAATATCTTCACAGCGATAATAGTCTCTATGAGAGTTTAGATTTGGAAACAATTAATAATAATAATAATCGTCATCAATTTTAGCCCATATTGGTCTACTGCTGAGCTCTCCAAGTGCAAGCAACGGAGTACGATTTTCGTCCACTTAAAGTTATCAGACAGAAAAGCAAGAAAGTGTGTATATGTCATATAAATTTATTTTACTTCACCTGCTAGTTCGAAGCAGAATAAATCATATAGCATTGATTGCCATGTATTGTTTGTGGATTGCGTACAGCGGTAGCGGCCGCGCTTGTGCCCGCTCTACGTCGGCGACGATTAAGCCGATTGCATAAAGGGTTGCTAGCTCAAAACTTAAATCGTGATGGAAACATTTTACAATTATTATGAATCACGTTAATTAAATTGTTTACTATTATAAAGACAAACCATTTTTACTTTAAAATGTGTGGTTTAAATGTTTCTATTAAATTCTTAAATTGAATTGACATAAATATAAGGTAAAAACATTTACCTTTGTTTTTTTGTGTATATAATATGTTTTAGAATATTAACAAGAATTATATTTAAAAACTATCCATGTATCTTTTTCGACCGAGCGCTTCATGTGATGAAAGTATGTGGCATTGAAAATAGAAATTTTAAAAAATCATTTTCGCTGAAGAAAAGTTATAATAAGTATACTAAATATAATACTAAAATGAGTATAAGTTATTACAGCATGTAAATGAAAAAAATATTTTTATGAATAATATGTAAAACTTTATTATAGTAAAAAATTCCGTGTTTATATATGTAATTACATTAACAAATTATGTAAATTAGGGTTTTGTTGGTTTAATAATAAATGCATACTTATAAAGAATCGTAAATATGTTAAGATTTATACGCTCGGCAACACTGGTTGCAAGTTTTACGCTTCGAAGGCAGTATTATAGTTCTCCTCGGGTAAAGCTTTGATTTATCTGCGTTGATGCAATTACACTACTTGTGCGTGCGAATTTGCGTTGGGTTCTTTTGTAATTTTATTATGCGTTAATATACTGGAAGTCAGATGCAGTACTTGCACGCATATAACGTCTTAATTCCACTTAAACCGACGTGGCTAATTATTTGAATTGGTTGTCAACTAAGGTACCGCATGTTCGATTCATGTACAATTCAATGAATGTGAATTAGCATCTACCATTTGTTTGATCATTTATCAACGTAGTGCGATTTTAGATATGTGTATCAGTAAACTTTACGAATTTTTATTATCATAAACAGGTATACCAAATTGCAATAAAAAAAATATATTTATATTAACAAATGTCACCTTTCTTTTGAGACACCTAGTATATAGATGAAAAGAGTTGCGTTAGAAAACAAATTAGCAGGGAGCACGCTAATATGTTCTCTAACGCAACTATTTTCATCTATATACTGGGTGTCGCCAAAGAATGGTGACATTTGTGATGGTTATTGCGTGAACGCAACTATTTTGAGAGGCGCGGGGTTACGTCATTCGGTAGCCTAGCTTCTGGGAATTTAGTCGCTATGGAGAGTTTCTCAGGAGCGGACGGTGCGTTGTGCGTACGTGAGTTTAACAAAAACGGTAATTCAGGGACTGTAGGGCGTAGAAAATTTTGCAATATTCGACATTTAAATAACGCGCCAAGCCTCATTGATAAATGGGTCAAAAAGTTTAAAAAGACCGGTTCAACGCTGGAAAAATCAAAATCCGGACGTCCAAGATTTTCGAGAACGGTCGGAAACATAGACAGTGTTTCTCAATCTGTTCGTGTCAACCCAGACCTTTCGATTCGGAATCGTGCTGATGCTTTAAACGTGCATAAATCGGCGTTATTCCGCATTTTACACAAAGGTTCAAAGCTGCACCCCTACAAAATTCAATTAGTGCGAGAAGAAAATTCAATTAGTGCAATTAGAGCTTCAGGATGCTGGGCCCAGGCTTGACTTCGTAAATCAGATGATTGAGCACTTTTCAACGTTGACCAACATATTCTTTTCGGATAAAGCTAATATCCATCTCAATGGACATGTAAACAAACAAAATTGCCACGAAGCCTTTGAAGAACTTTATCCTGTGGAGTTACATCAAATCTTATGTTAACAAACCGACTTCCTTGGCACAATTAAAAGGAAATATCCGGCAGCTATCACGGACAATACATTCCGAGCCGTCATAGAAAATTTTAAAGCTTGATCAAATGAATGCCGTAAACGTAACGGTTTACACTTGGACGATATTATTTTAATGAAATAAATTCCCAAAAAGTGTATCTTAATATGTAATAAACATTTTTTAATAAACTCCTTCTTTAATTTTTCATCGTTTTTTTAAATGTGAACTTTCTTTTGAGTCACCTTGTATATAGATAGCAATGACCATTGAGGATGGTAAATATAGCTTTTTTTCTTTAAGAACTTCCTGACGTGTTCGTGTATTTGATTTTTCCCATTTTTGTTATGTTTTATTTCGATATTCAAATTATTTTATAAATATAAAAGTATACATTGTTTTCAAAAAAATTAATACTATTTAAAAAAAAATTAGAAGGTTGATAGTTTCGTTTATACAACATTTTAGTATTTTGGAACTGTTTTGTTTTTATACAGAATAGAAGAATAGTAGTTAAAAAAAACGATTTATGTTAATTTATGTCGCATAGTTTTTAACGAATTAATTGCATAATATGTTTTCTAATTGACATGAAAACGATCGTCTAATGATTTCGAAAAGGTGCTGTGTGCGGTCGCCTCTCCTTGTGACGAGAGACGATTGATGGATGATTACGTCTTCATCCCGAACTTATGTCCTGAGCCTTCGTTGCGTAGACGATTTAGTTCCAACCGGTACTAGCCCATCACATCTTGATACTTTTTGTTCTTTGAATGGTTATATATTTTTAACCGTTCTTTATATATGTTGTTGCATATGAATTGGCCAATGACAAATATCCATGAGTAATAATTTTATAAATCTTTTTAACATTAGATTTACGGGACCCGTTATTTTGACGGGTCATCTTTTGATAAACAGTTTTGTATACTCAAATGCGTTAGACTTTTATTTCTCTTTAGCGTTAGCCGACAATATTGTTTTATAATTTTTGTGCATAACAGAAAGGTGTAAGAACACAATAATGAATCAAATGACCACAGACTCGAATAGAATCATGAAAAAACGTCCGTAAATCTGGTGTTAAAAAAGAAGATCAAAGGTAATGAGATAAGGTATATATTTAAGAAGTTTTTACAATTAAAAGTTGCTTAGAAGTCATCATTTTTCTCATTTTTCAATTATCATTAGTACCTAGTGTACTAAAATTTGTATGTGTACTAAAATTTAATTACACATGACCATATTTCAAGACTATGACTCAATCGTTTCGGACTACAGATATTTCGGAATATACAACCTTAATGAAAATGAGATTTTTCTAAGTGCTTGCATAATAATTTTAAAAAATAGATGTAGACCCTTCATAATACTGAAGGCCAGCAATAGGCTACTCACTATCAGGGGGTGCCTGCAGGGCAAACGTGAGATTTTATATACATACCTACATAAAAAAATTAAGACTTGTGGTTAATTTCCCAATGTTTTGTTGTAATGGTTTTCTCCATACTTAATAGCAATTATGATTTTTAAATTTTAGTATACATTGCTTAAATGCTATATGCCAGTCTTTTGGGTTTGTATAGGAGTATTGCCACTGTTTACTATAAAATGATTACATTTAACTACATAAGTCAATCAAAATTGCAAAATGAAAAGATTTTTTGTGGTAATCGATCAAATTTGTAATTTTAATTTTCGCCATTTATTTATAGCCAAATAACACGTGTGTTTATTCATATTTCATTATTAAGATACTGTTATATTTTTTATTAAATTAATTAAAATATATAGGTTACAAGTGATCAAGATCATCTAAACAAAGGAATTATCTATTTAATATATACCTGTGTCACTCACCGTGTTATAACAGATCGTTTCGTTTGACACAAAAAAAAAACTCCTTTCAAATGTAAATCGGCACAAACCGACAAAGCAAATTGTCACAAATAAACACTGATACATTCGATTTTTTATGAAAGCTCACAAAAAAACGAGCGCATCTCTAAAGGGTCAGACTGGGCCAATCAATCTCGGAATATTTCTTTTATTGATTTTTTGCTACCTCTCGTTTTAAAGCTGCCCGTGCAACTGAACTTTGATTGTTATCCGTGAGACTTGATCAAATGCACGATAAATTCTTCAGTGAATAACTTAATCAGTTGTATTTGTTTAAAGATTTATAATGTTGATTTCATATATATTTTTTCAATATTTTTCATTTATTTTGTTGCCGAATACATTAAGTATTTAAATACGAAAAATAATATAAAGTTCGAATATTAAAATTAATAAAATTGTTATAGACAGAAGTATAATTGTAATATTTGAAGACTTTGTTGTGCTTGTCGGTTTCTTTATACAATGGGATTTGCATACAATACAGTTTGATTGGCTAAGTGAAGTACAGAATCTAGCAGCTTAGTTTAACGCTTGGGAAAATTCGAATGTTCAAATCCATGTTTCATCTATTTATGCGAAAGCATCTTGCAGAAAAGTAAAAAAAAAATCACTGATGGACATTATACAACTGAAAAATTTGGTCATTACTTTACTGCCAAGATAGATATTATTAAGTGTATGTATAGAGATAAGAGTATTAGTAATGTATGTATTGGTGATTATGGTCACTTAAAATTATGTAAATGAAATTGCTTTTATAAATTAAAATATTTATATTATGTAATAAATAAACGTAACCATCAAAAAATAAAATAATACTATTAAAAATTTTAAAAGTTAGCTATTCCAAATAATAACAGCAAAATCTCGTGTAAAAAATAAAGAAAATGAATAAAGAAATTTAAATATTTTAATCCAAATATTGATTTAACCCTATCAGCGACGGAAGCAGGTGCACAATACACGCGCCTCTCCACTCGGAATCAATGAGCGTTTCTTAACTATGAAATTAAATGATAATCAAGCTTTTTCACATTTGTCCAAAGAGCTTAATAAGCACGTTTTGTTTGTTAAGTTAGAAGTATACAACCTTTGGTCTATTCACTAATTACTCTATTAACGTTGATATAATTTTATTATGGAATAATTTTACTTTAATAAGAAAATTAAAATACTTTACGTTGACATGGTACATACAATAGGTTGAATGTGTAAAAATTTGCAAAATTTCGTTTTTGGATATAATTAAACAAAACATGCTTTCGCTCCGTTAGAAATTACTCCTATTTTGTATCTGCTGTCAATTAAGAAATCATTTAAATTGATTGCAATATGAACACGAAATATATTTCAGAAGTGTAACAAATAACAGACTGTTTTTATAATTGTTGAAAAATGCAAATTAAATGACATTCGTCTTATTATATGATGATATGTTCTTTTATTTTTCCTAAAGATACTTTTTCTTATTAGTCATTATTTTTATTAAATTTGTATTAATTTATTAATAGTTTAAATGCCGTTTCGGTAAACATGTTTAAGCTTTTTAAAATTATATTCTATGAAATAGTAAAAAAAGAATACTTATAAAACCTTCCAAATTTATTAAAAAATTTTTTTTGTAGCCACTGTTTAGTATCACTGCATCATGAGCGTCATTACTCATTTTAACGGTTTGCTGGCACCCACGAGAGGGTTGTACGTCATGCTTTACTTCGATGTTACGGATAGATAAAGGATAAGGTGTTTTAGGCAGATGCGTAAACTAATAATTCCACCATATCAAAACTTTAGATGACTGACGTGTCTAAAATAAACTATGTTAATGTCAAATCTTTAATATTAAATTAAAGGGATTAAAAATGTTGATGTAATAAAATATTAAGGTGATATTGAAGTAAAAAAGTTTGAATTCATAACAAAGAAATGAAATATTATTAAGTGTTTGCCCAGTATCATATAATTTTTATAAAATTGTTACAAAGGCCATCTTATGGAATACGTAACATTACAGCACGAATTCTTATTTGTTGCTATAACTCAATTAGTTATGAATTTTAACTTATATTGAAAATGTTTTTCGGCTAGCAACTACCTTGTATTGCCGATCTGCAGCTATAATAGTATCACTGAGTTCCAGTAAACAAACATGTTTGTGTGACCGCCAAATTATTCTGTGTAAGTCTATTAAGTTTTCTTCAGCCTTATTGTCATTTAACACGATGTGAATTTGAGTTCATGTTAATCTTTTGTAAGTAAATAATAAGAAAATACAGTTCGCGTAAAATATACATTCAAATGTTGATGTGTTCAATTCGAAATATGAAGTGAGAGTGAAGCTATAAAAACGTTGGTAAACCCGGCCAACTGAGTATTAAATAACGGTAACTCATTTCTGACTCTCCCGTATTACAGCTGGCAGTTCTCGACAGGATTTTAATATTATTGTAATTATCAGTTTTTGATTACAAATATGAATTCCATCCAAGCTTATAATAAAATATTATTAAGACGTCGCTCTTTAGATACTATATGTGCAAAAAACTAAATGATAATATGATGAGTCTCAGATAATTTAATATTTATACAAATGGAACAAGCGTAGTATTGCAATGAGCTAAAGCATATATTTATCTTACATGATAAATTTACGGATCTATTATTATCTATATATTATTAAACTACAAGAAATAAAAATTTTGTTACCTTCACGGTTAAATAAATTAAAAAATTAATAGTTTTATTATACATGCATGGTTACTTTTTAGAGTGTTGAACTATAGTACTGAATATAATTGTTAAGATTTACTTTATGATTTCGGTGGTAGTAAGTATTATGCATTTTAACTAAAATATTTAATAAAACGTTATGATGAGATTGATGTGACCATGATGAATAAAAATCTCGTAAAAATATTAATTCCTTTAATAGGTTAAATAATATTTTGTGTGTCAAAGTGTCCTTTGTCGCTATAGTCTAATGTTGTATGTAAAGGTTTATTGTTATTTATAAGTCGACAATTCACAATTTAAAATCTTTAACGTTTTAACTTTTTCACAACAGCTAATGTAGATGTAATAATTATTAATATTTATTCAAATGATTTTATAGGTATAAACACCAAAGAGTTCAATATTGTTTGAGACACTGTCTCACTTGAATTTAAATTTTTCCTAAAATATTTATATTTAACGTAAAGCCAAATATCTGAATATTAGATCATTCATTTAAATAATTAATTTATTTATTACAGCAACAAAAATGTTTAATATATGTAATTTATTGTTATACAAAGATGAAGTAAATCTTTTGATATTTTAATACTTATACATTGTATGTTTTTTAATATTTATTTTCGTGAATGCGAAAAACCCAAACTTTTACCAAGGATTGGTTTTTATTATGTGTGTGAAGTCTTCGTCATCATTTATGATTGCGATAAAGCGGAAATCTCTAACATTCTCGTCGAATATTTAAATAATAGGGCAATTTATCAGTAGAAAACTGTTTGCATATGAAACTCCTTATTCAGCCGAGGGCTAATGTTACGTTGTATAAGCATACAACGAAAATAAGTCCTGTATCCAGATTTAAAAATGTTTATCGATTATACCAAATGCTATTTTTGTAACAAATGATGCTTACTGTAATAAAATATGCATTTATACAAAATTAGCAAAAAAAGCAGGAGTGTTTTATTTAGAGGTGCTGTATCAAAGTGCAAATTGTTAAAATTATCTCCAATATCAATGAAAATGGCAACCAAACAAAAAGACATTGAACATTGTTTTTATACAGTTTGGGCAAATTACTTTAATTGTGGAATGAAAATTAATTTTACTAGTACATGTTTATAGTTTATGCATTGTATTTAATTTAAAGAAATCGGAGGAGAGACGGATCTAATATATTAAAAGTGGAATATAAGTACACAAATGGTGATGAAGTATGATGTAATGCTATCTGAAAGTTTAATGCTGAGTGGGAGGGCATAATGCTTATTCTAAACGTAGGTCCATCTTCTAAATGGTTACGAGTGACATTTATTACGCACAGCCATTAAATGTAAATTAAAACCTTCGCATTTATTTTTTTAGTATTGCGACTCGTATGGATCGTAACAAATTTATAAATTAACACAATAATTATACAAATGTTAAAAAAAAGAGCTTTATATTTACCGCAACCGATAATATGAATATTCTTTGAGTGTCCACTTTTTATTAAAAAATATTAACAAAAATCTCTAATAAATTTTAGCTATTAATCACTAGGAAATTTTAGTGCCATCTGTTAGCAAGGGAAAGGAATTCTCTATAATTTTAACCTTACAAAGTTTAATTTAGTTTGAACAAGAAGTAATAGACAGCTCTGTTTTCATTTCTATCAAGTTGAAATACCTGCCATCTATCGACCAATTTTGAAAATACTTAATAATTAAACAATGACAATTCTTGATAATTTCTTAAATATTTCTGGTAGTTATGGTATTCTAGACTAGATGGCAGCCTACTTTACAACAATGAATCTAATAATTAATTTTATTGCAAGGTATATTTTTTATCGATAATGACCTAACAATTGAAAATTATTTTAAGTGACAATGAGGCCGTCGATGCCGAATCTTATAATTCGTTATATGCGGATTCTCATATGACTACCGGAACCCAGCATAACTGTTATTACGGCAAATTATCATAGAGAGTGATAGGTAGTAATTTATATGTAGCCTTGAATTTAAATAAGAAACCTGACTATTAAAAAGCATACGGTAGGTGTTGGTCTACCACTACCACTACCTCTATCAACCACTACCGTTGACGGTTATCATATTAGGTATTGTTATATAAATATATAAAAAAGTGATATAACAGCCAAGGCACGTAAAATCTTGTATACATGTCATGTGCACTTCAACAAATCAAAGTTAGCATTAATACTAAACAAACGTGTTTATTTCGGTATCGAAAGCAACGACACATTGGTATTTTGAATTCGGTGATTTACGAGTACACGTCCGTTCATCAAACATTACAGGCCTGAAAACTGAAATCCCGACTGAGTTTCTATTGAAGGATTTGTTCTGTACATTCACTGCTTGTATTGGAATTAATTATGATAATTTCACAGTTTGCAATACGTATACTTAAAAGGATTTTAAATCTATTTTCGGCTTATCCATCAAAGCGACATTGAAAATTTGTTGTACAGCTATAAGGTAACATAATTTGCGTTAGTAAGAGTTATAATTAGACAACATTGAAGATATCGTAAATTAAAATGATATTTTTCAATGGTACTATTTAGTGATCCCTACCTATAATTACTAGATGCTCATGTTGTAGAACAATTTTATTTTAATATTGTAAGCTAATATCTCCAAGAAAAGTGTTATGAAAGTTTATTTTTATGTGTTTTACATTATTTTTAATTTTTTATTATATATATATATA
>DWQX01001291.1:0-29275 GCA_018245475.1 Pharmacophagus antenor | reverse complement strand
TTGTCCGGATTCACACAGTGAGCCCGGGTTCGAATTCCGGACCACATTAGAACTAAGAGTTGATTGTGGTAAGATTTCCGAGCTAGGTACTGCACCCAATGTCAATACCACAACAGCTTTCCTGTGTTACAGTAATCATACATGTCAGCATTCTGAAGCTCTTCTGAAGAAGCATTCTGAATGAGCACCCGTCATCATATATGATCTCATTATCACTTAATATCATGTGAAATAGAGATCACGTATTAGTCCATTACCCATAACATTACTTTAGAGACCTGTACCCGTTAAATGTTTTTGTCTGCGGCTTTAACCTTATATTTATTACACCCTTGTTTCTAACCGCTGCGACAGTGTGTCATAGCTCGACGCAATAAGAAGAAAAACGGCACCCCACTTTCGGACCCGGCTTTATGCACAAACGAAGGTCATTACCACCGAATATTCAATTTACGAATGCATCGATTGACCAATGATTCAGTTTGTAATCCAATTATGACGCTTAAGATTATATTTGCATTCCAATGATTGCAACTGCTGTAAAAATATTTAGTACCCAATAATGTTATACTGAAATTGTTCTTTAATATTTTATTTTTTCATATTTGCTGAAATTAAACACTTCTAAAATCCATATCAAATTAACACCCATTTTTTTTCTGATTGCCTGTAGTGTAATCGTAAGTTTTATCAAATTTCCTAAAAATTGTAAAAATAGCATTGAATTTAAATAAAGTTTACATAAGATTATACATAAATCATCTCTTGAAATTCAACCTAGCTTTGCTTTTTAACTTAATGGTATATTTTTCACCTATAATCAAATTGTGCTCTATTACTTTTTGGCTATTAAAAGTTATCTACTCCTTTGTTTTACGCTATATAAACGAAGAAGTGAAACGCTTTCTACGGAAATGAAAGACGTTAACGGCTCAACTCTTAACGATCCAAGCTACAGGAAAATCCTATATTATCAGATATAACAGCGCATAGTAGTCGGTACTTTAACGAAGAGTGAACCTAAAAGTGCCAAAAGCGCTAATCTTCCACCAATTATCTTTATTTTTCAAGAAAAATCAGTATAAACGCGATCGTAATTGAGAAGTCTGAAGCATAAAGAACATTCGCCTTAACCGAATCATCGGTTGTGACAATGTAAGCCAGATAACTAGCAAGCGTTCCGTTTTTTTTTCTTTTGCCTTCTGTGAATCTCTTGTTTCTCATTAACCATTTTATTGAATGTATAGTTAGTAGTACAAACAAATTCCTATCATATCCAGGATGTACCTGTATAATACTGTTAAAAGCTAAACGGTTCTTGGCCCTTGCAAAATTTCGAAAAAAACATAACAAAAAGCGACTTAATGTCGGGGAGCATTCTCTACGAGTCAACTCATAGCGGCAATATGATAGACGTAATAAAAAGGAATATATGTGAAAAATTACACAACAAAAAGTGATATATATTATCAATAGATATATACATATCTAAACATATTACTGCATAAACAGTAATCATTACATATTAGACAAAGAACTTTGATTTAACTTAGCCGAGATTGACAATTACCACTAATTTTTCTTTTTTTTGTTGTCTCTTAACCTTTTAATACTTTTGTATTAAAACAAGGAAAGTACAATAGCTCGCGAATTACCGGATTCGCGAGCCAGTTTCGATGAAGCTGTAATAGTCGTCAATAAGACTAACAGCGAAAACTTCACAGAATACAGCAGCAAGGAAAGTACAATTATTTAAAAAAACAAAAGATATAACCCAACTTCAATACAATGCTATCAAGCCACTTTGCAGCTTAACATTAAACGGTCGACTTTACGACTTCAGTTGCTTATGTAACTCACAAGTTGCCCCATGATAGTAATTTTAATAGCTTTTCTCTTTTATTATGATCGACTTCACAAACATTTGACCGCACTGTACCGATTTTAGTAGTAATTTATAAAATACAAATATTATAGAAATTATTTAAAATCCATACAAACGCTAATTTTAAAATAAAGATAATGCTTAATATACATAGGTTAAGGAGCTGGACAGAGTTCTCTGTATATTAGGGTTTTAGACTACGTTTTTCTTGAAGGTTCTAATTGAATTTTGTTACGTCACAGGAAGTCAATTAATCGATCGAATATGTACCTGACTTTGATAAGTAGAACATATTATTTCTTAATTTTTGCTTCCTTCTATTGCAAATATTCGACTAAAATACAATTTTATCGTGTTACACCACTCTATATGGTATCTTCAACAAATGTAACGGGTTCGACGCTATCGTGCTGTCAAATTTTTGCGATTAAATAAAGCAGAAATTAGGATATTATTTTTTTGTTTTACTAACTCATGAAGTTCTATAAAGTAACGCTTTAACCATTATATTAATTGTTTAACAATAGTAATGTTAGTCTATTTTAATTTTGAGTTTGAAAAACAAAATATAAATGGTCCAACTTAGCTCAGTCTGAATCTTTTAATCATCGAATTGTGAATGCGTCCAAAACTTACCCATAATTGCCTTGACATTTGAAAACAAGTGTTTATAGATAATTTGCACCAATGAATAGATGTTGAATTTACAAATTTTCAATGTACACTAATGAAGAGAGGTTTTTTTTTGATTATAGAATATTTATTCAATGTGTACTTCGTAAATGAACAGTTATTCAAAATCTTAGTTTCCTTTTAGTTTTTACTCCGCGAGTGATAGATTGTACAACAAAATAAAACGAGCAATCTTTTCATAATGGCACCGAAGCTCACTATCATAATTAATGTTTTCATTCTTAACATAGCCTTATACAAAAAACTATTTCTGATAAGAAAAATTCAGCCTGCTCTTGCAACGATCGAAACGTTCCTCGGTTTTTAATTGAACAAAACATAACTAGCATAGCTTGGAACCAATCAATTTAAATTAGATACAGCAGAACAAAGCTTCATTAATTCAGTTGTTCTCATTGAAGAAATATTAAAACATTATGATGCGCATACCGCAGACTCGGGTTGTCATAACGATTGAAAAGTAATAAGTAAAAATGTCAGCGCAACTCTGTAAAAATAGAAGTAGGTGTGGCATCGGAGCTACAGGATCGACCGGAATCACTTTACGATCTGACAAATTCAAAGATACAAGTCATATTTTATGCATTAGGAGCATTGGATGTGCATTCGCTTTATGTCAGTGCTGAGGTTACATACGGAGACTGGTAACATTTTCTTAAAATACATAATTGTTTTAACGTTGGCGACTATCAAATGTTAATATTTAATTCTACAAATTATTTTATCTTTATAATGTGTATTATAAGTAATTCCACAGTCGAAATTAATATGAAATTTTTGTAATAATGATTTTATAACGTGAATTAAATTGTAAAATAATTCTTAATTTTGAAAATAATTTTTAAGCATCCAATTACTATTCATAATATATTGAGTAACGACCTGTATACATGTATTTAACCACAACAAAATTTTAATATTCAACATAATTTACATCAACGATACTTGTACAGAAATAAATTCGCTATGTTAGTAAAGTGCATTATAGATTGTTATAAATAACGAGCACATTATTCGTACCCTCAGAAGTCCTCACATGTACATATGAGTGGAAATTATTTATGAGGAGCGCCGGTCGCATACACGTCAATATTTGAAATAAAGTTGCAGTAGATATGATTGAAATATGATATTCTCCATACAGCCTCCGCAGTGAGTTCTTTGTGAGTCGCTTATCGAAGTCATCATTTATCATTGATATATCGGTAGGTCGACGCTTCTGCGTGTCGGATGGAGAAGTCAATCTCACGATGCATGAGTATTCAAACATTGATCGTAACGTTTTAAAATGATAACCTATAACGGTCAACATCGCTACTATAGTTTATATTTTAAAAATAATTTAACCTTTTTAAAAACATCTTGATCCCTCAAAATAACATTAGTATATTATTTTTTTAATCGTATTTATCGGCAACATTTGAAGATATGTCTGCGTTTCCAAGCTTAAACCAAACTATAACACTGCAAAAGACATTAACATTTGATTTTCATAATGAAAATTTATATTAGTCATTAAATTTAATATTTACTTAACGTTTACTAGATACAATTCAAAAACTATAGCTATTTTTCTAAATAATCCATAAAAGGTACGTAAACTTTAATTATTCCCTTGGTTGCACGTTATATCGACACCAACAAAAATATCATTTTCACATAAAGAAACGAAAAGTAATAACCCGGTATTAAGATTATAATTTTGCTTCATTCGAAAGCAATAAGCGGCAATAAAGTCCCACTCACGTAGGATCAAGACTGCGGACGGCACGTATTTTTCGCATTATCGGCTGAAATTATTATAAAAGAACAGACGTGTAGCTGCCAATAATTTCTAATGAAACTGTGACAACCTCGGAACAATTGCTACAGAAATAGCACGTACGGCATAAAGAACGAACTCAGTATAACGACGGTAAGAACTAGCAAGTTGTAAAAGTTTCAAAACAAGGTACTGGAATCGATTGGGTTTTCTTTTATTCAAAACAGTGTGTAGGATGTTTACATCGTCGTTAGTGATATGCACCCTAATAATAGAGTGCAATTTAAGATGTATATACAGCACCATATAGCGCTGATTGGTTTTAGAATTTATATATACATTTAGTTTTGTTACTATCTACCGTAATGTAATGTTCTCATGTAAGTGAATTATTGTAATTCTTTATAATAAAATATCTAAAACCTTACCCTAGTAATTTTACTTGCCACAGCGTCATTCAAATCAGGATATAGGAAAATAGGCACAACAACGTAACAGACGTAAAAATAGGCGCGGCAGTGGTACCTGCCCATATGGTCTGTAATAACACAGCCACGTATATTATATTCGTGGCTGTGTAATTATTACGTACATAATATATAAAAACACATAATATTTAAAAAAAATCAAACGTAAAAAAGGTATAACCTTTCAAATTAAAAAAGATAAGATTCATTAACTTTAGACGTTCCGAAATAAATAACATGACTATTGACGTGTTCAAAAATGATAGGTCACGATAGAACAATGAGTATGATATGAATAATTTGTTCCGATTGGATACGAACATTCACGTTTTTTATTGTGAATTTTATCTGAAATGGTCCAAAGTTGTAAGCACAAACAATGAGAGCATTGTGCTATCACGAATATTAAAACAGTGTTCCTTGAATAAACTTAAATAAATTTTCGCCTGTACCACTGTTAAGTTAATATTTATGACCGTTGTACAAACAAAACCTTTAAAGCATTATTATTCGATCGCGCTTTAAATTTTAGATTCGCTTAAATCGCTTTATCAAAAGTAATATCGTCTATGTATTAAACATTAGATACTCCCCACCTAACTTTTTAAATGCGACCAGAGCTGGAACGTTTTACTTTGAACCTCTCAAGATCCGAAAGTGGGGAGATTCGTGGAATTTTTGAGACTAATAAGTGCCGTCGTGGGGTCCGCATACTAAAGAGATATCTTGTGCATGGAAAGTAAGACCCGCAGTGAATATAAAACGTCCAGTATCCATTCTAAAATCCTTTATCAGACCTTTTAGGACATAAAAATGATGCGGCAAATAAATGACGTAAGCATTGACAAAAGAAACCTTTCAATAGTTTTATTCTAGCAAAGTACATTGTTAATTTTATTATCCAACCCGCTTACGTTATTTTTAGAGACTAAATTACAAAGTTATATTTAACGTTGGTATTAGCCTTTAGTGTGCATGTTCTAAGAATTCTCAATTTGTTGCATTAACAAAAACCAAGATGCTACCGCAATGTGGCGTTATCATTTGCGCTGATTACTCTTCCACTCCAAGCAGGAGACTATGCTATTAAATTGTCATTAAAGCCACCTCGGTGTCATCTGCGCTGTCCATTTTCGTGGGACCAGGTTTTTGCTGTAGTTTTTGGTGTGTATCATTTCCAGATAATATTTCTGTTGTCGTGACACGTAACATTGTGAAATGAATTTTATAATTCTATAAATAAAGACTACTGTTAATTTGAGAAACAGTATCAATAATTTTGTTGAATCCCGTTAATGACGCTTGATGTAATTTAATGTAAATTTACCGAAGCGGACGGGAGCGGGCACGCAATATGTCAACTATGAAATTGTAACCTAACTATAGTTTAATTCTGGTGTGATTAATGTTAAAAAAGTTTTTATTTATGTTCCAAAAAGAATAACGACATTTATTACCATCGCCTCGTTGTGTCAATAAAAAGGGGCTACTGTTGTTTCGATCCTGCCTTTAGTATACTTTGTTCAGTATTTTTATTTAATATGACACAACGAGCCCATCATGTTGCCCGACAAAAATGAGAGTAGATCTTTCTGACATCTACTTGGTTGAGCATAGCTGTCAATTTAATAAATTATTTGCATTTGAATAAAAATCGTTTGCTTTACCTTTGTTTTTATTTTGTGTTTTTATGTCTTTTTGTCCTTAATTACATTTATTAGTAATCGATCCCGTCCAGAAAATTTATAGATATTTTCCGGAGTTTATTGACTTAATTGGGAAATTGTGTTAAAAAATCGAGGATTTATAACACAAATATATTACCTTTAAACTGGACCTAACTAAAAGTATGTGTGGGAGAAAATAAATTTATTGGATGTATTATGAACCTTCTCTTAGTGGTGACGAATTTTAAATATATATTTTTTATTTTCATTTGTTCTTATGTTTTCCCATTCTTGATCAGTTGTAATACTATATAATATCTATAATTTAGTTTCATCTGACATTAGACAAAAATTTTTTGTTGACCTTTTTAATCGTTATTAATGAAGGTATTTAATGTTACGAGAGGTAAAATCTTTTTTATTTTCATTAAATGCGTCGGTCCCAAAAAAAAAATCGGACATTTTTAATTAAGGTTATTACTATTATCTTCTTTCTTTTACAATTTTGGGTGAAGCACGATAAAATTATATTGCCGCTTGTCACGGTGAATTTGAAGACGGCCATTACTAAGAAATTACCGCGAACCTCATCCAGTGCGTAATGGGCGATGTGACCACGATATCTTAATAAGTGGTTATTGATCAAGTTTCTTCTTCCGAGGTTGCCCCAGGCTTTGCATAATTGTTAAACGTCGCTTAGCGTCTTCACTTTATATTCGAAAACGCTGTTGCACGTTTCACTACTGCATTTATCGTGCATAAATCCATTACGTGTTGCTCGTTGCTGCAATTTTATTATTAACAAGTTTATTTAAGTTATACCATTTATACACGCTTTTTAGACTGAGACAAATAGATAGGAAAAATACAAAGTAGAGAAGAGGTTAATGGTGATTTCAATACTTATAATAAACAATTATTTCATTATAAAAATAAAGGGTGTCTTAGTAAGAGTGCACAAAATAAAAACAAGTATTTTATGATAGAGTTGTGATATTTTTATTGTATTGTAAAGAAGACATGTTCCGATTAAGTATGGAATAAAATATCCGTTAAATGAGCCCCAAGGCTCCGATAACAAACCATTACTCTTTTCATGAAATTTTCCATGACTTTTGCACAGAGTAGGCTGTATCTCACCGATGACGCGTTGGATTTCCGATTTGAGCTCAGGAATTGCTTCGACATTTCACAAAACCCCATAGAAAAAAATCGCACGGCTTCAAATCGCACGACCTTGGTGGCCACTTGACATCAGAATTTCGTGAGATAATGTGTTCTGCAAATCTTTGCTGCAATAAGTCGATTGTTTCATGCGCGGTGTAGGAGGTTGCGCCGTCCTGCTGAAACCACATGTTGTCCAGATTCATGCCGTCCAGTTGAGACCACAAGATGTCCGTTATCATATTCCTGTAACGAATGCAGTTCACAGTCACTGCAATTTCGGCCTCATTTTTAAAAAAGTAAGGTCCAATCACGCCGCCTGACCAAAATCCGCACCAGACAGTTACTCGTTGTGGGTGCATTTTTTTCTCATGGATTGCATGAGGATTTTCTGAGTCCCAAAGTCGACAATTTTGTGTATTCACGAAGCCATTCATATGAAAATGCGCTTCATCGGAGAAAATGACTTTTTTGGAAAAATTGGTATCGACTTCACTTTGCTGCATTACCCATTGAGCGAATTGCTGGCGCTTTCCGTGGTCTGCTGGTTTGAGCTCCAGAGTTATCTAAATCTTGTACGCATGAAGGTCTTTAGTCAAAATTCGCTTTGCAGTGCTTCCTGAAATTTGAAGTTGTGGAGAACGATAACGAATTGATGTTTTCGGGTTTTCATCGACCCTCTCGTTTACAGCAGCATTGTTTTCAAGAGACCTATTGGTACGTTGACGCAAAGGATGTTTATTATCCACAATCGACCCAGTTTCTTAAAATTTTTTGACCACTGTTCGAACGGTTGACACATTAAGTGCACTTCCTCGGCTGAAAATTTTGTGAAGCTTGCGAACGGTTTCAGCGTAACTTTCCTCATTTTTGTAATGAGTTTTCACAATTATAACGCGTTGTTCTTTCGAAAAGTACATCATTTTTAATAATCGTGATAAACAGAGGTGACAGCTGTTAAATTTCAGAGTTGCCACTTGCATGAGAAAAAAAAATCCAATTTTAAAATGTAAACTCTTAGACACAATTTATATAACAATGACTAATAACAGGTTGCTAAAAATAGTTAAGCTTAAAAAGGATAAGAAAAAGAATTTGATTTTCAAGAGAGATACCAAAATTTCAAACAATTTCCTTTTTTTATCATATAAACGACTTCATAATTAATCACAAGGAAATAATGTCATTCATTTTACTGTACATAAATGAGTATATAATTATTCTGTATCTGTTGTCCTTGTCCGCGATTTCACCTACTGTTGGGTAACAATAAGGCCGTAAATGGTGAAGAATGTTCACCCAGAATACTTATCTCTCTCACATGTATGTCTGTCGGATTACAGCAATGCTGTTACAGTGCCAGACTGTTATTGAGGGTGAATGCTAGCCAGGAGAGTTTAAGAAACCCTACCACTATCCAAAATCCACAACTGCTGTAGCCCGAGAGTAGAACCACCGACCTCCGCGTCATGATATATTTAAATTATTTCCGTAGCATATAAAATTTGACACATTTATTCTTAAAACACTTACATTACCTTTGACTATTGTCTGTATAATTTAACTAACGTAGACACAATGTACTGAATTCAGTCGATACTGACTAATTTTAAAGGGGGCCCTCATTTGTACACAAAGTTTGGTTTGTATTTAAATATGCTGTGGTGTTCACAAGTAAGCTTCTAACTAATTTGAATTTCAGAATTTCAACCGCAGTCTACTGTCCCTTTAGACTGTATAATTTTGGATATATTTAATATCAAACATTTGTAAATAAATAAATACGCTTGAATCAAAATTTGTATGGGAAAACAAGATTATAATTTTACTGTAAATACTAATTATCTGTACAAAAATAAGTAACATTATATTATGATTTATTACGTAAATAAGTAATGATTACGATGTTTAAAATAATAGACAATTATGTAAAGATTTTTTTGATTCGCATTGTTATATGTAATTAATTATTTCACTAATATTTTTTACATGTATAACAATTTATTTAAATTAATAAATTATTATAATTATAAACTTATTACACACATAATGACAGTAACCGGGATGCAACAGATGTGAATTTTTCTTATCTCATAAATCGGAATCGCAAAAACTGAAAATTTTATATCAGATAATATAATGAAAAGGTGCGGAGCAACAAAGATTGAGTTAAAGATATGAATATAATTTTTATTATAACGCGGGCTTATTAAATTTTATGAGTACAAATATACGTATACAGTTTTCATTGTATACAAGAGAACATATGAAAATATGGGCGCGTGCTAGATATGCAAGATTTAATATTGCTTATAAGCGGACCCGAAATGAAAGGGTGACAGCGATACGCCCCGCTGTTTCTTTATGTCTCACGTTATTGGGACGAAATGTGTCTCTTGTGAATCGGATCAGGACAAGCTGTTCATTGTGAGGCAAATGATAATGGTAATGTGTGGACGCCATGTTGCGCTTTGTTGTGTGTCACGGAGTCGTGATGAATAGATGTGACGCAGTCGGAAATAATAATTGACATAATATTATTCTGTAACATTAAATATTTGTGAAAAATAAGTGATACCTTGCATGAAGTAGACAAATGTGTGAGTTAATAATTATTGTGTTATAAAATTAAAGAATGTTTATTTTATATTATTATTCTAACTAGTTGAATCCCGGAAATTTGGTACTGCAAGTGTATGTTTAAGCATATTATTATTTTGATTAGAAACAAAACCAAAAGTGTACTTTCAAATTCAATAACTTGCTACTAATTTAACCATAAATCGAAATTTGTTCGCAATTTTATAATTTTTCTGCAGAAATCACATTTTTCTCTTAAAAAAATAAAACTTATGTCACAATTTGCTCAAAAACGACATAACCTTCTTGGAGATTCCGTGGAACAAACAGACGACAGCTAAAAAAAAAAAATTAAATTGGTTTTTGTCGAAAGTACCATTCCAACAATTATACCAGTATGGTAAAAAACTACTATTTCATCATCATTCTAAGTCTTTTTTTTAATTAATCAAAGTATTCCTGACATATGCAATAATTCCGAAATGAATGTTTGAAAGTTCAACATTGAACAATGAGATTTATTTATTTGAAGAACATCTAGAGAAAGTAATTCAAAATGAAAGGGCGGCAGTAACAGACGTTATTTAAGATAAGGGGTCGTTTATTTGTCTACAATTTGCTATGGAAATTACTAAATAAACACAGATATGGACAACACTAAGCCTTCTGTCCTCCGCAGCGGGCTTCAATTACAGAAAACGAGGTAATTTGTTTATATTATTATTGGCTCTAAGTCGGTGCTGTACCACGCGGCCCGAACAACGGGCACTGGGTTCTGTAGCAACCTTCATTGTCAACATTGCTTTGTATTTACAATAATATCTCTTAAGAATATCCTAAAAAGACAATCTCCTTTACTAATTTTTATGTCAACCTCAAGCATCTTCCTTCAATTATTTTTTTCTTCGTTCTATTTAATACCATATTTACCGCCACATTTTATGGTTGTCTTTTCGTATCCGTATTAGTTTTGTGCATTATTGCATTCATATTTTTCCTGTTTCGCAATAAAATATATAGAACAATGTAGCCAGAGGCGGTATAAAAAAATAAAAATATCAAACGCTTATCAGTATACGTAACTTTTTATATAGGGTCGTTCAGTCAATATGACTGGTCCGGTAAATCTAGTGTTAACATCAAAACGATAACGATCTGTTTATAAAGTCCTTTATTCCTATTGAAACATAATATATGAAGGTGTTCGATACTACAAGTCCTTTTTTATTTTATTACATTGTAATTAGATAATGAAATCGAATTTCGTAAATAATCATGAGTATTTGAAAATAAATATTTACTATAAAAGTAATCTAGTAATAATCTGTAACATTATTTTATTTATTTTTTATTTATTTGTTATCGATCATTGATAAAATTGTGTCGCGAAAACATTTCTTAGAACAACAAAGTAAAGATTATATAAAGCATTCTTATTCTTTGAAAACTAAATATAGTTTAAAATATTATGTTTCCTTGAGAGTAACAGGAAATTCGAACCTCTTCGTCTATGTTCTAAAAAAAGTCTTTAAGCAATTTTTGCTGTTTTGTAACATTTTTGTAGAAATGTATTAACAGCGAACAATTCTGGAATTTCGAGAAAATCTCATTACAACTCCTCTGATCGCAGTCACGTAACGACAAACTAAGGCCGTACTCGTTAGCCGCTGTGAATCAAATTTGGTAAAAGAAGTTCGTTAATAGGTGAAGTAGCTTTCTGTATTATGGCTGATAGCTTGAATTGCTGGATAATCAGAAATAAAAGAATGTAATTTGAGTTTCCATTAATAATAACATTTTTATTTCTACCTACACAAGTATATATGTATGTATATAATATTATTCATGGCAGGTATTATATTTCTAAATACAACATCATTAATAATTACCAGCACCCTATAATATAATTATCAATAAAGAACATTAGTTTAAAAACATTATTGCATTCAGTACTAAGTGAAATGCCGCAAATATCAAGACTTACTCGTACCATTTCGAAACGTTCAGAGCAACGTAGTGTTATGTTAGCATCTGAACAAGCAACTCATTATTATGGCCAACAGTATCATTTATCACCACGTTAAGGGCCTTCTTGTCTTGTCGCTTTATGATATAAGCACTTTATGGTATAAACTATAAACTACTGTAATATTAAGACTACCAACATTGAATGCATCTTAACCAGCGTAACATGATTGACTAATTTCTACCATTTAAAGTGCAAATTGCTCAATACAAACTTTATTCCTTTTTCTTGCGTTGACTCCTAATAATATTACAGTAATACCAGCATCTATTATCGATATCGAAACACAAGTTTTTGAGAAAAAGTACCTTGTGCATCGGGCATTGAACTATCATGTCTGGCCGTCTGTGATAGATTTGTCTAGCCAACTATAGTAGTTAGAAAACGTATTAAATTCTACTAAATTAAATTGTGAATTGTAATTATATAATATTTTATTATGAGGCTAATAGTGATTATAAATCAATAAGATAAAATTTATCATCCTTAATTAGGTCATCAGTAGTTATGAAGGAGGAAAGTACAATAATAGACCGTGTGATAGTCGTTGGAATTATCTTCAAGGACATAATTTTGGCACGTATAGTTTTTGTATTGTGTATATTAAAAACAAATATGATTTGTTTAAATGGAACATTTAATAATGGTTTAAAATGTATAATTATTACATTGGTGACAAGTCTCCAATGCGAGAAGTCATCGTTGATAGACTCGCGCTAAAAATGATATGTCATTTAAATACAATTGTATTTCACTCTATGGGGCGGGGTATTGAATTTCTGTCAATGAGACTCGCCATCTCGAGTCTTGCAAAGTCATTGCTGTGTGTATTAGACAGAGATATCACGTGCAAAATCTCATTGTTGTGGATGTCACCACGTGAACAATACGTTTGTATTGTTATTATACTTTATAAACAATTGCTATTAATGAAATAGATACGAATCACAATATATCGAGGATAACGTTGAAATGTAAATTTTTCATCAAAATTATATATACGGTTTACAATTTTACATCGTGTGAAATTAAGCTTAAATTAGCCTATAATATTAAAAAAAAATATTGTTAAAACAACGATTACATGCCTATTTATATTATCTGTTCTTAACAATTCTCTGATTGAATTTAGAAACGCGTATTTTCATTTCTTGTAAACTATAAAACGAATAAAGGTTATTTTAATTGCTAAGATGGTGATGATGTAGATGATTATAGCTAACGACTTTCAACGACGGAGTAAGTAAATTCATTATATCAAGGAATACAAAGATCATTACTAAGTTAAGACCCAACTCGCACCACATAAAACAACTCTATGGTGCCACAGACGACTTTTACGACACCCAACTGACGACGGGGTCATGTATTCTCATCCTCGGCCGTCATAATATTAATATTATTGCTAAATTCTTAGCTTATACATTTATGCATATTGCCGGCACTTCAATGTGGTTAACCGATACGGGCCGAATGGAATGCTTTGTTCCAATGCTTCGCTTTAACAAAGTATATACACGAAGGTAATATGCAATGAGATTATACTATTGATGTAATAATAAACACTTTGCACAGGAATATCTACATGCCATAGACAGTTATTAATTTTATAATGAAATCTAAAAATTGTCGAAGTCTTAAATTTGACAGGTAAAGCAATAATGCACTTGTAACGCTTTGATTGACAACCAGGTCCCATTTTGTTACTGAAAAATAAACAAAGTTTTGACCATGAAAATATTATACAAAGAGGATTTAGTCGTTAAAGTTAGTGTACGAACGAGTGTTGTTTTTCGTCTCATTAAATAGTTCGTGATTTTGGATTCAAATATTTTTTCTATATGGTTGAGCATACGAAAAATAAACAATAGTATTATAATATTGTTGCTAATATTTTTAGCTTTTCAGTTAATCAATTGGATTGCAAACGGTATGGTACATGAAGAGCTTTTATTGGATTAAATAAAAATAAATATTTATATTAAGTCCTCGTTATAAACAACAAATTATTGCTATAAAATTGATGTTAATGTTATTTTATCTCTTTGAAATGTAATTTATTACGTATTTAATGATACATGTTAGTTTGTATTTCATTATTTCTTAGTAAAACCCACACAGACCGATATTGCAAAAAGGTAATCGGCCTCATATAACCTCTACATATATCTGAAGCAGTCACGTTGTCACTGTGCAATAACATTATTTAAGATCTCCGTCGTTATGCAGATTATTAATGTCAAAAAAGTAAATAGATAAAGGGAGGTACATAAATTATCAAAAATTGATAATTGATTTTTCATACGCGAACAGCTTTGTTAACTTATTAAAAAATTTTGAATAAATAACCAATAAAACTTCATCATTTGCAGTTTCGAGTACATTGAGTGTATATTATAATGCACCATCAGGTCGGAAACCATATTAGAAAAGATAATACTGAGTAAACCTTTGACTTGTAAATCGTTTTGGGTTAGGTCCGGTTTCGAGTAAATTACAGAATACAATTATTACACTTTTGGTTTTTTGTTTTGTGCTAGAAATTTTAAAAGTGTTATTTTTAATAAAATTTACTGAGGCAATGGACTCCATGAAGAGTTGGGCTAAAAGCTTTCGGGTAATAAAGACTGCGTCAAAGCTATGTTATTTCAAAGACAAGATATAGACACAGCTCGACTCGGGTCAGGACGACCACTTTGCAGTGATCCCCGAATTTTGTTGTACATATGCTCTTTACCAAGTAATAAATTTACCTCATACTTAATAAAAAAAATGTAACTAATACTTGTTTATATAATATGGACAGAATTGCTTTGTACATAATCTACGGTCTATCCGTATGCTTTAAAGTATAGAATTTTAATTACATTCATGCCGTGGAACCCGGAGGTACCGGGTTTATTTCCAGGGCCGCATGAATAGTTTAGACTGAATAGTAGTGCGATTTTTGTAACCCGTCTGACTAGTTATCACCCTCAATATCAATGCGCCGGTATTGCTGTGTTCCGGCAGTCACGTACGTGAGAGCCGATGGAGGTACTCCCATACAAACCCAAAAGTCCAGCATACCTCATTTATGCAATATGGTGCACTGAATACAACAAATTCTAATTGCTACAAATTTTATTTACGACCATAACAATCACATCAGATGAAATGGAGATCGTGTTAGATCGTAGCCGACAGAAAATAATTGCAATCTTTATCACTGTTGACTTAGATACATATATATCTCCTTCCCATATTAAACATCGTACAACACATTTTAAAATTACAAGCATAGTTCAATTTATGTAACTTAAAGCAATGATAATATGACATAACGTTTACGCTGCGACCTTGCGGCTACGTATCTTAGACTCGTTACCTTGCAGCCACGAACTGCATTACTGGAAATACCCTGGCTCAGCGCCAACCTACGACCCCGCCAGGTATCTCGAAAGAAAATATTTAATATAATACGAGTACATTTCTTAGCGTCAAGACGCAATCACTTCTATTTGTAAATACGCGTGTCATCAAGATATTGCAGGCCATTAAAGGTTTATTTATGTTTTTGTGTGGGCGTATACTTTGAAATGTTTGTTTACAAGAGTGGCTAACACGTCTTTTTATCACACTAATCAATAACGTTTGTTGCATCCATGTATGGAGTTCCAACTTGTTCAGTTTGCTAGGTAGCAGCTAAACGGAATTAGGGCAACACTTACCTTGATCTCAACGTTTATGGGTTTTCGGCATCAGACTGATGAGTGATAAGACGAAGAGAAAATGAAACTTAATAAATCGAAATCATATTACGAAATAAAGAAAGTAAATTATATATCAAAAAAGATAGTTATCAAATAATTTTTCTCTAAGGTCCAATAATTTTGGATGTATAAACAGGTATTTAAAGTATTACATTAGTAGTCGGAAATTTAATTTATTTGTTAATGGTACGTCTGAATATTTATTATTTCACTATGATTTTTTTTTAATTTATTAAGGAAATATATTAGTTTGTTGAAAAATATGTAGATGGTAATAAAAACCTGTGATCGGACGAAAGATATGTACCTAAATAGCTAAATAAAATGTTGTAATCCATTTGTTACATCAAAACGACAATTTGTTTTCGGTAACCGCATATGTGAGAATGAAGTACTAACCATTTAAAATTATAAAATTGATTTCCGAGAATCATAAATAAATAATTTTTACTGCCTTTTACACTTACTTATTGTTATGTAAATAAAATAAATAAATAAGGATATCAGTTACAAAGAAAGTATATTTTTTTCATATATGACATGTTACAGTTATTTCTTTTTAGAGCCCTTTCATCGACTTATAACCCTGAGTATGTAAGATTTTCCTTTGAATGCATTATTTTTTTCTTGGATTTCATTACGCATAATAAATAACTAAAAACAATTACATTAATAGATATAAAAAATTAAAAAGAAATGAGTGAAGAAAAACTACTCTCATATATTAAGGCAATCTGCAAATATATTAGATAGTTTGAAAGTTTAAAAATTTCGCGTGGGCAAGTATTATAAATTTTTGAACCAATTTATTTCTCCAGCCGTCCCGACTAGAAAATACTACGTAAATGTCTTTTGGAATGAGGCGGCGGGTACGGGAAACTTCTGTCGTTTTCAAATGTAAAGTAAACGGTTTAAAGTTGGAATTTCATTTCAATAGAATACTGTAACGGCTAGACGTTCTAAAAACCAAATATATATATATATATATTGTGTGCCAAAATGACTGCATAATAATTTGTATTCTCGCATTCATTTTATTAAAACACGCTTGCTTGCAATTATATATTTTTAATTATATTTTATTGTATATGGATGTATGTATCAGTATATGTATTTAGATTTTAGTTATCTGACTTAACAAAACTTATATTGCTAGGCGATGAACTAAAACTATGTCTCAAGAAAAGAGCCTATTTCTTTGTCAAAGATTGGCAACGAAGCTGCAACTTCCCGAATGTTGCGGCTGTCTATGGGAGACGGTTATCACTTTCTATCAGGTAAACCGCTCGCTCGTTTGCTTACTTCTCCTTTAAAAATAATGTAGTTAATAATTTTAAACAGCCTGTATTAGAAACTTTCAAGGTTTGGGGTATGTCAAACAGAAGCATGATCAGGGCGAACCCTGATCTATTTTAGTGTATTAAACAACGCTATCATAAATATTTCAAAGAATTTACTCCCATTTGAGCGATCGGAGCTCATGTTAATTTCGAATATACTCGGTTTTAGAATTGTCTTATATTTGTAATAACCAAAAACTATCTATACATATAATATCGCATTTAAAAGTGACTAGCTAAACAGACGAAACTTTGTATTAACATAAATATTTGAAATTTCCATTACATATTTATGTAATTAGCAAGGTTTTTTTTTTATCGGAGCCTTTCTATTCTATAATTACCTTTAAAGAAAGCTAATACATTTAAAATATTAAAACAAAGATAAAATTTCTTAAATTAAAGTTAATCCCACAAGCATGTTTGTCTTCACAATTCTATGGTTCACATAGACTGCCATATTTCTTTGGTTGTCGTGTAAAGAATGTAGGGTGAGGTGTAAAGTTTTTAATTTAAAGCAATTTAAAATGAATTAACGTTTAAACTTCGTAAATAGGCCGCTTTATTGTTAGCTAACTTAGTGTTCTGTAACATTAATAACTGTTTTCGCAAAATTTATGTTTTCAATTTCTTCACTAAGAAAGCTTCACATTGCCTCATTAAAGTTAAAGCAATTATACCGTAATGACAAAGTTATTTCAAAGTAAATAGAAAATTTTATGATTCAATGAAACTTAAGACTTAAAGCTTAAGCGGCCTACTTTAAAAGGAGCTAAGCCCGTAAAGTGTTGGTGATTAAAATTAATTAACTTAATACTTTCCCAAAAATTAACAGAAGTCGTATTGTAAACGAATCGAAAATACATAATTAATCCCTTGCCAAATAACTATTGATAAAGAATATTTACTTGTACAGCCACACCGGGAGAAAATGCCTAGGAAATTAAGTCCCTCTTACACTTTGTTTTCATTATGCTAATCTACAAATGATACGATTTTTAAAATGAGAAGCAATTAAGACATATTTTCTAGTGATTATTTTATTGTTCTTTTCGAGTTTTTTTTTAATGATTTATGATCGACGTTGAAGGAAGAAAAAAAATATATTGTGCACATTCTACATTAATTATTTCTAACACAAATTACAGTAATGCTATTACGGAGTAAAACGAATAATCGAAAATCGTCTGTAACGGACGCATGTCAGTTGCGGCTAACCGATGCGCCGTTGCGGACGTGACGTCACGTACACTGTGCCCTGAGTCGCTTCGCAAAGTGCATGGCGGTGGCAGTTGGTTGAACGCTAATAAAAACCTATAACACGCGAATGATATTGGTCTAGGACAAATTATTTATTTAATAATCTACTTTATGTAGTTAAGGTCAAGATTTAAAAATTCCCTCGAGAAATATTCATTCAAATATAAGTTTAAGGTACCCGCAAAAGAAACTCGATAACGACAGTTAATGTTTTTCAAAAAGCTTAACCGTTATTCGTACATACCAAAGAAAACTCTATAGATAGAAAGCGTCGTTCAAAAGTACGTTCGTGTAATGGGTGGGGTTAACTTTCCTTATTTGTCTTTTCCACTTCGCTGTATACTCGACATCGTCATCTGTAACATAGCAGTCACGCATGTTACCCAAAAGTACACTAAACAAATATCTTTTTATCCGTTTTGAGCTACGAATACACGAATAGACACAAATACATTGATTTCTATAATACTTATGCTGTATTCTATACTACCTTTGTTTGTGTCGGAGGTTAAATATACCTGGTATGGTATCAATATCGAAACTTATATATAAGAGGTATTTATAAGCAGTTTGAAATTTATCGTTTACTTTTTCTTTTACAATTAAAGTAAGCGTAAGCGAAAAGTCGTTGTGACTATTTTTACTCACGTGGTTCTTAAAGTTTCATTATTTAATTCCTCGCTCTTTCATCAGCTCTTTCATATCTATGGCTATATTGACTGTCAAGATGCAACCGTCGCCTTGTAGTCAAAATCTTATTTATATTTATTTAGATTCACAACAAGACCTAGTCTCTATTGATTGATGATACATGTTGGATAGGATATTAACTCTTAGTACTCAATCGTAAAACCGACAACTGACTACCAAATCATAACCTTCAACTATCTTTGTCAACGCATTACATAAAATCAACCATAAATTATTAGTCAGCGATCAGCCCACTCCGCGTTTGCATGCGCGTATGACGATATTGGCTCCCGAATGATTACGTTAATGGATCTACCATTTTAACGATCTTTTAGCTTTTCGAATTGACTATAAAAGAGATACGATTTAATTTATGACCATTAAGACGCAGCCTTTAGTCGGCTGCTTTGGTGAGGATCCCATGCGAATTGAATACTCCTTTGAAATATGTTAATTCATTCTTTATGTTTTAAATTTAAATTATAATTATGTAATAAATATTACATTTTATAATACACAATTTAGTTTGAATTATAAATATTTTATAATATCACTGTAACGTACGTATTTTTTTATGTGAAAGCAATAAAATCCGTCATAATTTTTAACATTTTATTATACAATATGCACGGTTTTAATTATGTTTTTAAGAAACAGTAATTAATTTTATTATATTCATGAAATATATATGTCTTGGATGATTAATTTATTATATTTATATTGTATACATTATTATCTGCAATGGGCTAACAACACAAAGTTCACATAACTCTAAGAAACAAAAACGCAGTGATTGGTAAAGCTTACTTGCACATGTTACTCTGGCTCTCACACGTATGATTGCTAGAACACAGAAACGCTGTTATGATAGATTTGCATTGTAAGTGGGTCAAAAAAACTACACCACTTTCCAGACTCCCACCAGTGATGTGGCCTCGGAATTAAACCTGGAATCTCCGAGTTACAAGGTAAGATGTTTACCTCTGCGCTACAAAAGCAGTAAAAATATACCCAAATAATACACTTATTGCTGTGTACCATTAAAACGTGATATTCCACATTTTAATTTTGTATTATCGGTTGAAATTTTCTCAATCGCATCGTGTAACTTGGATTGCGTCATCTCGTCCTTATATCAAGTTAAATAAATAACCGCAAAATTCAATTCAACAAACCGTTATAAAATAAGCTGCAGGCAACAAAGTCAAATCGTTTTGCGCGGTTAACCACAACGCTTTCTGTCAGGTAAACCGTGTATTTTAGAGTTTATGCCCCAAGTTGTAGGTTTCAATACTCGAATATTTCTAATAATGTATAACAGAGAACCTCTAAAGTTTCTAAATTTTTCATAAAGCGGTTGAATATGCATTTGTAATTATTACAAAATTTGCATAACAAATTTAATTAGGTATAAATGTTATAAATAATAACCTTTCTAATTCATTGCAACAGAAACAAATATCTTTATTTATTTCTTAATTTTGTCCATCGTCTGTAAAAATATAATCATAGCATTATATAATTCTATACTTTACTTGGCGTTATAAATATTTACATATGTTTTATAATAAAGAATACTAAATATTTAGCAACTGATCGAAAGCGAATCGTAAGTTCACGTCTAGCTTTCAATACAACTATTTGAGAGGGTTGCAGCGTCCTTTATTTTCATTCGATCACATCCAGGTTTATCTGGTTCAAGGGACAGTCGCCTTGTAACAAAAAAGCTACTTTAAATTATTGCTGCGCTATACGTTCCTGTACACGTCTTGAAAAACTCCCCCGGCTGTCCCTAATACCCGACGAAACCAATTTGAATTCAATTTAGCTTTTTTTTTTTCGACCAAGCTTTTGTTGCCTCTCAGTTGTGTTTACCTTATTCGATTTCTGTAATTTCATTCATAACAAACTGGATTTGGGGTTCGAAAAGCCCATTGGGGTTGACAGGGGCGTTTGAAATAATATTCTCTTTGATAAGAGCCGGTTTGGTGCGGAGCCGTAAGTGCTGGGGCCCATGCAATCGCACCAGTATCTGAATGGGATTTGTCAATGTGAAGTGACAAAAACTAATTATAGCGCACAATGACTCATTTGGGAGAAGGGAAACGACGGGAGCGACGTTGATATGTTTCACTGGATCACTAAGTTCATAACATATTATCTTTACAGATTTTCCTAATCATTTAAAATTTATTGACTTCCTAATTCAGTGACTTTAACGGTGTAATAGGTATAGTAACAGTCTATAAACTTCAATGCGTATCATGTTATCTTTATAAATATGAAATGGTTAAAAGTGACATGAATGAGGGCAAGCAAAAATTCCCACTTTCAATACGAAGGGCGGAAGCTGTCTTACTGAAACCTGATCATGTTTAAAAGCGGACATTTTAAGGTTAAGCAGGTAGAATTGATCGCAAGCTATACATAAAACATATATAATTACGTGTCTACTAAGATTACCCAGTACAAAGCTCTAATACAAGGCAACACAACTAAATACCAATAGAAAGATTTTTGCTTCCTTTTTCTTGTTTGAATATTTAGCTGTCAGATATATTATATTTACATCAATAACAACCTATACATTTTTGTATAACTTTACTTTTACTTTAATCTTTTCTATTAATGTGTAGAACTATCGCAATTGTGCAATCAAAGACCAATTTCAGTCATCATATTACCATAGTGAATAAATTACCGATCGATGGGCCACATAAATAGCCTTAATATACTCAAAAAACGAATTGTAAATCCAAAAATTACGTAAAGTGAACGGTAAATGGTAATATTTTTGTCAATTTGTCTATCTCGTCTAAGAGTGGCGCCCAGCTGTGCGGGTGAGACAAGACAAACAATAACACGGCACCCCGTGGCTACTTATTGTCTCACGACCACACCGATTGTATCTCATCTCATTCCTAATAGGCTATCGACAGTTGCTCTCTGGCTTTAATTGCGGGTTATTTTTTGATAACTTGACATCTCGAAATAAGGTGTGGCGGCAATGAATTGTAAAAGTTAGAAACGATCTTCTAAATTAATTTAAGTGCAATTGAAATGAATTGTTCTTAAATGTATTCAAAAGAGATGTGCACTTTTGGTTTGATTGGTGGTGGTGGTGAAGTAAAGTATTTATGGCAAGTTAGTTTTTTGAACGAAAATTTAATTTTTTTTTTCTAATTATTATTTATCGACATTAATTAAAGTTTTAATTTTTTTTTCTATTAAATTCATTCACTGAGTTAAAAATATTTGTGGTATAATTCATTCGTTTTAAAAAGGTTCCGACGTTCCTAGCAAATTACTTTTTTAATTAGTGGAAGCTCTCTTTTATTCCATTCACTCCTCTAATTTAGGGCTAATCCGTATCTGGTTGGCCTTACAGCCCCAAGCACACTTCGCCCCTGTGTATTGTACTGCTTATTATTAAAAGACCCCACATTTAACGTCTTGAATACTCGTACAAGCGAAGGGTTACAAAGTTCACTATTAGAAATTTATTTATTTATATGACTTAATGAACATGAAATCTACTCGTACTTCATAACTAAACAAACGAATGACTTAGCTGACTATTAAAAGTAAACATAATAAATCAAAATGAAAATAATTGTGTTTCGCCCGCCTGAGGTCATTGTAATCAGGCTGAGAGGTTCTTTATTTATGATTAAAGCTAAAATGCATTATGTATACGCATGTATATTGTAGTAAAACCAGAACGTTTTCGATTTGTAGCAGTTACTAGAATGGTTTTACCGGTTATGTTAATGGAGTTATGGTACATTATTGATAGTATTTAGTGCGCGTAAAGTATATATATTATTATTCAGTAAGCCGGGGCCTTGAGGCTATTTGAATGCTTGATTGGATGTAATAGTACATGTTTCTAATGTAAAAAGTTTATAATCACGTTTATAATTGTAAAAAGTATTTTTGGTTATTCAGCACTCCTAATTATGTAATATAGTAACATATTATATATACATATAATATGTTATTATATGTATATGTTGCAATATGTATATTCGTAATATGAAACGGAATACGGTTTAATTTATATGTAATTTCATCTATAATTTATGTAATACATCAAACATTATTTGATCATATACCTACATAATATATAGTTCTTCCACCAAAAATTAATGAGCTCTTGACCTTAATATCACACTATATTAGGTGACAATGAGGCCGTACATATTAAAGTGTTCTTGTTCAGAGTACACTGGCTTTCACATATATGTCTGCCTAAACAAAACATTATTATAAGCAGTACATTAACGTTGAGGGTGATAGCTAGCCAGGATGTTTGGAAAACTCTGTTACCCTCCAAATTTCATTAGTCATGTTGTATCGGAAGGAAGCCAGGGACTTCCAAGTAACAAGGCAAGCAGTAAACCACTGCGCCATGGCGGCAGTTATTTTAAGTTTCAATGCGACGAGTGTGGTTCGGTGTTGTTTAAGTATTTTACTTATTATCGTGCACAGGCGTATGGCTTGCCATTACTTCTATAACCCATTTATCTTATAATTTCATGTTAGATAAATCCAATAAACAAAATAACTGTGACTATACATGAAAAATGACAAAAAACACGTCCGTCACAAAAGGAAGTTGATGATGTTTAAAAAGGGTATGCAAAGGAATCAGAAACATGTTAGCTACACAAACATGTTTACTGTATACTACATATAGTCAAAGTGAACTATTACTATCATCATCTTATTATTTACCCGTACTATATGTTTGCTTTCTTTGTTGTATTAATCGTAGGTAAAATGTATAATTAATTTTCATTACACCATGAATCTTGTTAACAATCAACAATATAGAATAATTTCCCAAAGTTCAAATATTTTAACTAATAAATTAGTTACAAGAATGTTTTACTGCGGGATGAGGTGAGAATATATATACTATGATGTTCCCGCTATCCTCAACTAGCAGGAACCTCAAAGGGTCTCTTAACACGTTATAGTTTCCTGAAGCGTCATTAATTAATTCCCAACAGATCCCGAAGCATTGATGGACGTTATCTGATCTTTAATCTATTCACCTAACATCTAGTTTTGATACGGATATAAATAATATCGTGAAACAGGTATTAAACACGAGTAAGCGGCAGTACTTCGGTTGCACAGTGGGAAGAGATTTTGCGCTTTACGACACCAATATGCGTGGGTTCGATTCACAATAAGCATATGCTTCCGGCGAGAGATTAATAACTGTTATAAAAAATATACGTATGTTAAATTGTATAATACTATTAATCTGATTTTAATTTCATTATAAACGTCCTAAATCTTACCTATTGTATAAACATAACGATGATAAATAGAAAACAACTTTTAATGCATTTAAATATTTGACTTAAATTAATTTCATAATTAATGAAAAAAAATATTTCAAATAGTGACGTTTTTGCACTATTTATTAATCAACCACTTTGGATATATCGAAGGACACTTATATGTAGACACTTTAAGTGTAAACACAAATTCTATTTACGTTTACTATTAAATTATATAAATACGACACATTTATGCATGCTTACGGCGATATTCATACGATAATTAGTTCTTACAATACCTGGTGCGTTGAGTTGATATCAAAATGTCACTTTATTCTACTTAACAGGCAGTTAATTGGCCATAAATCGAGTGCCGACTTAAAGGCTCGCCAACCCGCCTTGTTCGTTCACTTACATTTATTCCCGAAGTTAATTTAAAGAACAATACTCTCTGCTATAATTACGTCCCTGTTTTCTTGTCTTGTTCTTTATCACAATATTTTTTATAATTTTCTAAACAGCTTGTATTAATATATCGAACATTAACATAAGCATAGCACTTACTTCGTTACCTTTTTTTAATTTCAAATAAAAATGTTTTACGTACAATAGTTAGTTATTAGTATTTCTTTGGTTTTTTGTTAGTCTTAAACTCGATCTAATCTGACCTTATATAAACGGAGTAGCATACAAGACCTCTATTCTCCTTTACTTGCATAAGGATTTGTATTCTTTACGGTTATGCGCCACTTACTAAGCGCATAAGTCGAATGCAAGCTTTTTTGAATGCTTTATGAAATACTAAAAAAATATATTTTCGTTTATATTTCATTTTTATTTATTTAATTTTAAGCAGGATGAAAAGTTCTTAATCATAGCTTCTTTCACGAGCATGTTAAAGCAAATAAAAAAATCGTGATATTACATAATAACTGTAACTTGAAAATTTTAACAAATTTAATTTCAAGTTACGATATTAGAAAAAGAAATTATCAAAATGTACCTTTCTAAAAACTGATTAATTTATTTGGTAACGGAATAAATAAATAAGTTTTACCAAAATTATCTGTCGGTTAGACTCCGGTTTCATAGACTAGACATGAAGTATGTTACAACTATGATTTAAAAATGCACAAAGTATTAACGAAGACTATTAGGGGTTCGATATTATTGTAAACATAACCGCAACCTTAAGAGTTCCGACTGTAGAACAAAAAACATTTTATAAATCTGCTCAATGATTTAGTTTCTATAAGTGCATAGTAATGAAAAGACAATTTTCATCTTGTTTTTTTTTTTCAAAGCACTGATATAAAAACAATTAAAATAAATATAGATCAAACGTGAATATAAATTTACAATGAAAGTTTGCGAGTCCGTCGAGTCTGAGATTTTCTTACCAAGTCGTACTTCTTCATTGCTGTTATCTACGGAACGCACCTGTCGCAAAAGCTGCGGAGTACTCGAGACTTTGTTTGTACTTAGTCTCCACCTTAAGTTACAGTCTATGATGACTTGGTGTGTTCGTTAATTACATTTGATAACTCGTTACACAGCGCAATATTGGAAATTAGCATTTCATTTCTTTATTTAATATATTAGTATTAAAAATGTACTAGCAAATCGTTATCTTGTTAAGTCTATAGGTTATTCTAAAGGATTATAGGCAAAAACTTTTCGGGTGTACATCGCGTAAATATTTATAAAGCACGATACCTTACATTCCTCGACGTTTTGGCGCGAGTTGCATCGACTGTAGTAGAGAGGCAGACTGATGGAGCTCAACGTGGTCTTCGTGACGCGAGGATTTTAGTTCCTACTCTCGCTTGGTGTTAATCGTCTGCCACTGACTTGTTGTATTGTCTTACATCACAGAGGGTAAGCTAATTGTAATATATTAATCTAACTTAACAGTCAGGTTAATATTATTATTATATTACTTGTATATGCAAAAATACAGAGAATCATGATGTGCCAATGCATGCAAAGAGGTATTAACTCTTTTTGTGTTTTTTTAATGATCCGCGATTTTGTACGAAAACACAAAAAAATCAGAGAATAGGACTTTATATTTTTTACTACAGGGAATAAGAAGGGATGTCTGTTTATATTAGAAAAGCTTAAAATTTATGATTTTAACATAACATAAACATAATATTTTTTCCTTTAATCGTAAAGTATTACTGTCGTATTCGTTTGTTTTTTTACTTAATTTTTTAAAATTCAATTTACTGACCTCCCCGAAGTTCAATTTGCTGATTAAATAAATATTGTATCACAGTATTAATGTACTTGATTTTTTTTTTAGTGAGCGTTTATGGGGTAGTTTCATCAATATTAATTATCACATTAAAAATCAACGCACGCTATTAAGCATTAATTAGTCCGCAATCAAGTTAAAGTATTGAAATGCCCGTCACGACGACTCACCATCAAAGTACCATACCATTTAACTTTAGTATTGAGTGGTCTGTTTATTTTAAAAAATATGAACTTGACTAACATTTAAAAAATATAACGATTATATTAAAAATATGTACAATAAGGTCATAAACGGGTTGTTTAATCACAATTATGTCATAAGATATTCTTTTTTAATTAAATGAGCACATTTTTCTTCGGACATGACTATTTACTAATTGGTTGACGAGTATAAGCAAAATGTATTCATTTTATATCATTTTAGATATACAGGTGAATGTTTTAGCCCTTCTAAATCAGTAGCAACCATTGATCTGAAATTACAAATTCTTCATTTATTAAGCTTCATACGGAAAACATGTTCACCTTTTATACTTAAATTACTTTTACATTGAATAGTAAGTTAATATCAAATATAGTTAAGTACTAAACTTCACTGAATTACTGTTTAAACGCACTTTATTTAATAATAATTTCATAACAAATTAAAATTTCCTTTCGACATACGCATATAAAATCGATAAACCCGGTTAGTTTTTAGCGACCTTATATATACTTCCAAGTCTTAAGATAAGAATCAGAACATTAATAATTTATATTTTGATAAACTTTTTTGTAGGGTTCCTCTGGGAAAGAGTTGATTAAAAATAAAACTAAAAATTAAGAATTTAAATACGTCTTATCTATAAAATCACTGTATGAACAAGCGTCAAAATTATAGTTGTATAGTGTAATTCTGAAATAAGAAGAGATATTTAGAAAATCTACAAGAAAACAATAGCATATTAAGACTAAGTGGCAATGACTACATAGTATACATAAAATTAAACAAAGGCGTACTATACAAGATTTTTAACAATTGCACAAATAAAAATGAGTTCCTACATACACTATTTATGTATGTGTATTTGTAAAACAAATATATTTAAATTATACCTACAGAACCCTGTGCACATAACAAAAAGCTTTAAAATAAAAAAAAGTCATTCGAATCATTGGTTCGACATACAGTACTATATTTGTCGTTCGTGTTTTTGTTGAGGCCTACATAAATACATAAATATCATATTGATTTTATGACATTACAAAATAAGCTACTACAGGAGTGGTCGTCCGAATTTCAATTTTGTTTCTGACCTGTACTCACAATCGAAATTATAAGCTTGCAAAACACTTTAAAATTTTATTTGTGTTCACTTTTCTTTTTAATTTTTTACGCAAGTCTATTAATAATTCAATAAATTTATCTACCTATTTCCTTTCAGCGTAAAAAGATTCAAAAATTACATTTTTAAGTACATTTTTAAAAACTAATTTTATGTTTTTCATAAAAAAATCTTAGTTATGTTCTGGAAATCACATCTTTATTTTATTTTCGTTAGAGACTTGACTGTGAGTTGTAGTGATGAATTTATTAATTATGTATAAATTTTCATTATATTCATATTTTTTGGCAACCGTTTATAAAAACATTTTTAACTAACGCATAGTTGCTTAATAAAATATAACCTTTAAGTCATAAATATGCTTAACAATAAAGATTAAACAAACATAAAAATTATATTTAGTTTCGATCAAAAGGTAATGTACAATGTGTAATCCATTGTATAAATATTTGACGTCAGATTCTATCATAATAGTTTTGAACTCATTAGCCGAAAGCAATCTTTGGTTTATTAGATACTGCTTGTTTGTATACAAATATTTATAAAAATAGTAAAAATTACAACCGCTTAGTAAGGTACTTTGAAAATAAATGCACTGTAAATTATTATCCTGGTCAAAACGACGATTCTAAAATAGTACATGCTTTTTGTCTCAATTCATGTAAGCGTCTAAAGCAGTGATTCCCAAAGTGGTCTATATCGACCCCTAGGGGTCTATGACAACCTGCAAGAGGACTACGTCAGCGAAAAAAAATTTGGGGGTCCATGAAATGAAAATGGGAGTCCACGATAGTGGATCTCAACACATACACTGATAGTACCTATTTACTTACATCATAATATCTTATAACATCAAAACATATACATTATATATAAAAGTACCTATGAAGTAAAAAATGTATTATATATGTTTATAAAATTGTGTAAGTTGTAGGATGTTGCTGGATTTTCTGTCTTATTTAAATCATTTAATTTTGCCCACAGATGACTGATGGCATGTCCGAATCTAAAAAGAAATGTAGACAGTACACTGTTGATTATTTGAAATTTGGCTTCATTCCATCATTGCCGGACAAACAATCGCCTATGTGCCTTTTATGCAACAAAG
>DWQX01001290.1:0-29275 GCA_018245475.1 Pharmacophagus antenor | reverse complement strand
CTGCTGCACCGCAATATGCAATAATGACGCAATCCCGCACCGATCTGCATTCCGTCGACGAAGCGCAGCAAATTAGGTACAGTCGCGCGCAATGTATCATACATTATTATATATATTTTTTTATATTCAACTAATCAACGACACGAGCTGGACATTCACTTGATGACACACTTTTCCATAATAAAGTATTGATAGTTGAGACCGTCACATTCTGTTCGACGCCTTGATACATGAAATGTTAAGTTAGTGATATCAGAAATGCAAACAAGTAACGATATATGTTGTATTTTTTGAAAATATTGATACCGATATGGATATACGGGTACGATTTTAAAAAGAATGAATGATGACGAACGATGATTTACGCTTTAAATTAGTATATTTATCTTAACATATCTTAATCATCTTATGTTAGTACCATCCGACGTTACCAAAGTAAATAATACGGCGAAATAATCGTGAAAGAATTTTATTAGAACGAAATGTAAAATAAATAAAATCAAAATAATTTTCTTTGTCGGTTTAAAAAAATATCCATTTTTATACTTTTCCAATAACCCTGGACCCTGTCAACATTGGACAAATAAAATCAATGTATCGAAATTTTCGACAAGCCTATGCCAAGTATCGTTATCCAGGTACTACGCCCGACGTTTATGACTTAACAATAATCTCATTTAGTGTTGCTTGATGATGTGGTTGCAGTTGGTAGTGTACAAACATAGAAACATCCTAACCTTTAAATCACCCATATTATTCTCGAATGAGAACACTGACTCCAGCCAGCTGTTTCCATCTTCGTTATTTTATAGACTCCAAAAAAATAGACCCGCCATACTTTTTTTCTGGTATCTATACCTATAAAACTCAATGTTCTGATTGATTCACTGACTTACTTATATATATTACCGCACAGCTTAATTCGCTGGTACTAAATACATGAAAATTGGAAGGTTTTTGAAACTCCACAAATTTCAACGAAGTTGTTTTATTCTCTGAGTCAATAGATTCGCAAATTTTTTTAAATTAAAAATTTGTATACATTGAAGGGAAAATAATCTTCCACGCCCAGAGGTTCGGGCGACGGCTGGCTGTTAATACTTTTGAAAGACACGACAGTTTTCCTGTTGAGCAATATATTAGCGCTAAGTCTCGTATCTAATAGCCTAACGGCTTGTAATGTTTACTTAAGATTGAAACTTATTTCGAAGATGACGCTAGCTGCATGTTTGTCAACTGTCTTTATCACGTTTGTTCTAACCAAACATGATAAAGACAGTTGATAAACCAAGGAGGCGCGCGACTGGATTAGAATGCACCATAGTCTACTTACGATAACTAAAATTACACAACAATTGGTGTTCAGACAGTTAAATATTCTTCCTCCCTCTTATCCCATCGGATGAGGCGCAACGTTTTTAGCTGTACTCACTTCGTGGTCAGCGCTGGTATTCTGCAGAAACCCGGGTATATGTATCACTTACCACTTACCACACAATCAAACCATATTTTATTCAGCTTCTACGGCTATGTACGTCAACATTCATACTTAATGTATTCGTGATCTCATGATTTTCATACGTTACTATAACTTATTAATTCCACGCTTGTCTATTACTTCTTAACTTATTTCTTGTTGGTATTACTTTTAATCTACTAAACACGTTGAACGCCACGAATTCGACGCGATGGAAATCGTAATGTTCGTTAAGTAATATTTAATGAATAAATATACTTATATTTGTCTTTAAACGAACTGCAGTAGTGCTTAACCTTACACCGTCATGTTTACAATGTCAATAACGAACAGTTGACATACATTGATGTTAACCATTTGTCAACTATTAATCGTCTTCAGGCGGCGGACAAAAGTGACCACTGTGGCGTTGAACGTGTTAAATGTACTTTGAACGAACGAACCGCGTTAAACACGCTAAATATATTTTCGTGAAGTGACATAAATAAAAAAAAAATTAATTTAAGATATTTATTCATTAGTTGTTTACTTATCGTAGAATTTTTGCAGCAATATTATAGAGAAAACAATCTATTCCCTAAAATTAGGCCATAATCTCAATTATCGCTGATACATAATAGGAATGTTACAGTTAACAGCAATTATTACGCGGATTTCCCTATAAGCGTGTCAAAAACTAATTACACTATCAATTTAGAACGGACAATTTCCTATTGAGTCATTGACGTGTTAATTGTACTAACGATTTGTTAATTGTTACCCTAAAGAGCTTATCAAATATTTTAGGTTATTGACAATTAGATTAGGAGAAATAACTACGAGTATGTAATATTTGGTAACAGAACATTGACATTGTTCGTACTGGACGCAATTTCTCGACAACTTCAAATAAAAACTTCTTTGATATGCTAATAACAATTTGCCATATCCGTAAAAATATCAGTTTCCTTATTCATGTTATTCATTATTACACCTAAATATTTTTTTATATTTTTAAAAGCATTGCTAATGATAAAAAGGCTGTGAGGTAAATAGCAGCTTTTATAAAATTAATATACATACTTTTATAAGCCTTGTACTCTTATTAACGCGTTTATCACTTATATTTCCCTGGTAGATTTTACCGCGATAATGTTTGTTTATTATGAGACTACTACTGCGCAGGTTTTGTGTTTAAAAAACAAGACGTAACGCCATTCGTCATAAACATGAACTCCTTTAATAATAATGCGCACTACTATTGACAGAATGTCACAATAGTAATTTTCCGAGAGTTATAATATATGGATTCGAATTTTCAATAGGAGTCATTAACAAGTTCAAAAATTATTAACAGGATTAAAGACAACTTTTTGGTGAGATTACATCTCTTTGATGATGTATTGTTAAAATCATACCGTCTTATCCATATAAGTAATTACAATGCCCCTTTATAGTAATTACAGTAAGTCGTCTTACTTTTGATATAACTATTTTTAATGTAATATAATAAGTATTTTTAATGTACTAATAAGTGATGTAAATCCAGATATCATGACCTTCATACCATTATTTTTAATTTATTTTCTGTTTAAATGTTTACGAAGATACGATAAGCTTAACATAAAGTTACAAATTTGTCATAAAGATACAAAGAATTTGTTGTATGCAATTTTTTTTATAATGTTTAAGTATAATGGTTTATTATGAAAGTTCCTTCAATGTCGCCGTGAGTACGTTTTTGTGACTATATAGCTACAGAACAATGTCCGACTATTTTTATAATTGCGAGATTTTAAATTCCAATATGTTAAGCTCATACGACCTTCACATACACACAGTGATCTCATAAGTTGAAGACTTTTTTAACAGTACAACTGTGACGTCATGCATAAGCAAGTTTTAAGTACATGAAGTCTTCAAGTTTTTTTTTTGATTTCCTTATCGGAAAGTAAGAGTTGGATTTAGGATATAGTGTTTCTTTTGTTATTAATAATTAACATGTATTTGTTGATAAATATTGATACTACGACTGTATGGTGCAGTATAGTTTACGGCTTGCTTTATAACACGGATATTCCTCGTTCGATTCCGGGACCTTGTCACTCTACTACTTACGTGTAGTTTTGTATCGGTTATGGGCTAACACTTGAGCTCGATTTAAACTGATGTTAAGTGACAATGAGGCCGTGGATAATGAAGCGTGTTCGCCCAGAATATTTCTGTCTCTCACACGTATTACTGCTGGAACACAGCAATGCTGTTATTACAGCAGATTGACATTCGGGGGTGGTAGCCGGCCAGGCTAGGTAGAAAAACCCTAACACCATCTACACTGCTATTCAACGGTGGCCCTGGAATCGAACTCGGGACTTCCGCGTTGCCATAATCGAATTGTAAATCTGTCGCTATAACATCAATTCTACGTTCTGGCAGTCGAACTTTTAAGAACTAGGATACTTTGAGCAAGCAAACGTCACCATCCTCGGCCTAGCAGTTACATATAATTGAGATAAGGCCCATACGTGTAGGTAAAAAAAACTTACAAATGGGTAAAAACCTACTAGTCCTACCAGTCCTGTTTTATAAAAATACGTAGTTAACCTTAGTACGCGATTGGTACTAAAGATATGGTAAAATAACTGAGTACAAGTTATTTTAAATTCGTTTTCTTTCGCAGGAGAGAAATAGCAACAGCTGTTTGTGTTGTTGGTAATTTTGTAGGGTTCCGTATCCACAGGGTATAAAACCAAAACTATATTACTGGGACTCAGGCGTCCGCCCGTATGTCTGTGTATCAGCGGACTTTATGTAGTGAACCGTAATAGGTCAAAAGTGATTTTTTTTTACAGATTGTGTATTTCTATTGCCGCTACAACAACAATAATAAATTAATGCTTACAAGAAACGTACTTTTATACTAGTTTATGGTACGAAACCCTTCGCAATACGAATACGACACGCACTTGGCCATTTTCTCTTATTAATATATACATAGCACTCCAGACGATAGCCGATAATACGCTCACCCAATAACAAAGCGAGGTTACTAACAATGCTTACACATAACACTGAATGTCATTTGGACACAGACGATAATTTGTTTGTAAAACAATGTACGACAGTTTTGTAAATATTTGTGTCCTCCGACCTGTATGGTTTAATGATGGGCACATTTGTTAAACAAATGCTTATGTACTGTTGGGATCGCAATTGTTCGAATGACCTATTCAACTACCGCAACGCCGATGTATACCGCTTGCCTTGTGCGACGGAGGACCCGGATTCGGTTTTAAAACATCACGACTAGTGGATTTTAGTTTTTGGCTTTTTTTTTTAATCCGCTTGGATAGCTTCTACTTACATTGCCAACCTGCCGCCATAACAGTGTTGCTGTGTTTCGGCAGTTATACATGCGTACATGTGAGCACGCGTCATCATCTACGGCCTCATTGTTGTCACTTAACATTATATGAAATTGAGGTCGATGTTAGCCCAGTAAACGTAGAAAACATAACGTTTTGCTCCTACATTAGATTCATTCCACAATATAAAGATTATTTACAGCTTATGAAGTTAGTTTATAATATCAAAAGTAGCCCTAAACAATTTCAACACTGACGTACGGCGACACCACATTCGTGTCGTTTTGTTACGAGTGAAAAGAAACAGATGAACAAATCTTATGCTGTCATTAAGACCAAAAACAGAGAAGAACTCCTTTTTTTTCCTTTCGTTTTTGTTGTAATATAGAATTATTTATATATATATATTCTTAATTACTATACTTAGAACTTTTATTAATACTTTATTTTATTTTTAAAAATTCATAAAAATTTTGCCGAAATACGCGGATGTTAGTGTTAAGAATATTATTCAATGGTTTGCTCATGTTGATGTTAACGATGATGATGAGTTTCATTTAAAATATTTTACTTTTACTTTTACACGAATTTGTCCTTTACGAGGAGTTTTTAAAAGTTTTAGTTTGGTTAGCTAATAATTATTTTGTTCATTAATTAGTGATGTTCGTGACAATTGTAAATTAATTTCTTCACGTTTCATATAAATTAAGCAAATCGATACTAAACCTTCGCTGTAATAACGATTACGTTGCCGATTTAAATCTGAGACGGCAAGGTGAGATCTTTTTATGTCACGCGAATTCAATGAGCGTTATCTATTGTATTTTTTTTTAATATTTAGCGTGTGACCAAGGAAATACGGAAGTGGCACAATTACTTTTGCGGTAAACTAAATATATTTTAATTGAATTCCTTGCCGAAATCGTGACAGTTTGAAAGACAGTAATTATAGACAGTAATCACTCTTTATCCACGAGATATATGTTCTATAAATATGCCGCGAAAACAGACCGTAAATAACGAAAAGTTGTAATAAGATTTATTTTACATTTGTTATTAGACCATTTGACGTCATTTACAAAGGATATTGGATCGAATACCTATTGGAATCCTTTTTTTTTATTATGAATATAGGAATATAGGAATTGGATCGGATTAACTATAGTGAAAACGCGAATGAAGTTAGCGCGAATAAGGGGCTTTTCCTGTATTCCTATAAGTATTATAATTTTAATATTTTCGGGTCTATACCGCGTAATTATTCACAAGGTACGCTACCTGATATTCCTCGATGTTTCGGCGCGAGTTGCATCGGCAGTGGTCGCGACAGACACAGGGTGTGTAATGATGGCGGAAGTTTAAAAAATGTTATATATCGTTGTTATAAATAAATGTTTCTATAGGCGTGGTAATTGGAAATTAAGATTATTCCCCTTCCAGTATGTGTACAAGTTTTCAAGTGCATCTACTCAGAGAATTAAAAAGTTTCATTGAAATTTATACTCTCGTCATCTGCTCCCTTAGGGTGAAATTTCAACTGTGTCTTAGAGACACCTGCGCATCACAAAGAACTCGTCTCTAGTTCCAGCGGTTTAAGCAGTGCGATGACATATAAGGCAGTTAATCAGTAAATCAGTCAGCAATTTGAATTTGATATGTATTGATTATCTATCGAAAGATTACAATCACTTCTGAGTAACATATTGTAATCCCCAGCGGATTATAGGCGACACTTGGTTGCGACGGTGTTTCGCGTGGCAGAATGAATGGCGAGTGAGGGGCGTAACTTATGTAGGAATTCAACAATAAGCTAATGACTGCTTATTATTATTGACTTCTTAAAGACTTCTAGACAATTGAACTATCGAAATATAATATTTCGCCGTGATCATTGCAAACTAAGGTCATTTTATTGTATCGTGTACGTTTTCAACACCTAAGGATTTTCAACGCTATGGATTAAAATAAAACAACGAAAGATATTTATTGTGCGTGTTACAAATGTGCAGTTTCGTGCCTCTAGGGCAAGCTCAGCTCTTAAATATGCATATACATAATTGAACGTCATTACATGATGTACGTTTTAGCGTTTTCCTTTTTTTTATCGGTTATGTACTTGACCTCGATTTCACTTGATGATAAATGAAAATGATGATCCGTGTTCGCCCAGAATACATCTGGCTGTCAAATGTATGACTGCCGGAACATAGCAATGCTGTAATTGCGGCAGATTGACATTGAGGGTGGGATGATAGCTAACCAGGCGGGTTTGAAAAACCCTACCACTATTCTTTCCATCTTTATAAACGCGTAAAGACTCTGTAACAATTAAAATCTATTATTTTAGTCTATCATCATAATTCAATGCCATCTTCAAAATGTAGTTGGGCGGTCACTTGGAGAAAACTTTTCCTGTACTGTGCCATTTTTAATTAATTTTAATGTATACTTAAAAAGGATAAGCTAATTTTTGCTCTTCAAGTATGTTGTTCTTTAGCAGGTTCCAGATGGGACAGATAGACACTGGCGTGTACCACCGATGGTACACGCCAGTGTCTATGTGATAAAATGATAATAATTATTATTAATTAATATAATTGATATACTTATAAACATAACATAACTATTACAAGTTTACTACGTATGCGTGTCAATTGATATAAAGCGGCGATGATTCTTGTACCATTAGGGCTCGGCCTACCCGAAGAGATACAGCACGAAGAACAAGTCGGCCCCACGGGAAATGTGTGATTACGATATTATAGTTTACAAATTATAAATTTCGGGGACATTTATCACAAATAATACTCTTTCATAAGGTAGTTAGGTAAGCAGTACTTTTACTACGCGTTATTAGAGACCGATATACATACATAAATAGTTACTTAACTATATTATCAATTGTTTGATAGATCTGATTTGAAATGACTAGACTGTAATAAAATTATGTTTGCCCTATAGGAATCTCCCATTTAAAAAATAACGATGTTTTAACCTAATGATTTGTGTGGGCAGCGCGCGCGCACCCGCCGCGTGAAGCTGTGGGCGCGCGACTTCACGGGTCTGGGGCTGCGGTGCGGCGGCGGCGCGCGCGGCGGCGTGCACGTGCACTCGGTGCTGCGGAGCGGGCCGGCGGCTGCGGCCGGCCTGCAGTCCGGTAAGTACCACTCCAGTTATTGTTACCCAGTTGAGTGCGCTCCAAGTCAGTATCATATTGTAATCTGAGACAGTTCACGCGTAAATTCACGGTGTAAAATACGGGGATCTGTAATCTTTATGTTACGTATAAACTTGTCATTACTTGCTTTTAATTCTGCACTCTTTGTTAATTTAAAAAGAAACTCCATCGTTAATCGGTTAACAACAATAGTCCAAGACTTGACCTTTATTACATGGCGTCAGCAACATTTTATAACTGTTATTATGTTAGTGGATTTATTGCGTAAGTCAAGTCAATTGATGTTGCAATATGAAATACACGGACTAAATGGCGCCACAGTCGCGTTTCGCTGATAAACTTATAAATACCCGCAACTTGGTCTCAAACGTTAGACCCCGAATACCGTCCTGCCTCTCGCCTCCGCGGATTGCGTCACAGGCGAACGAAAGGTTAAGGCAGCTTCTCTGGCCAGTATATTTAGTGGCAGAGCTCACGCATCGTCGCATTCGTGAGCCAGTTAAGATGAAGGTGTAATAGTCGTCAAAAAGACTAACATCGCAAACTTATCCGAACCCTGTAGCAGCAGCAGCAGCAGTAAATCATCAGTCTGCACTCTGTCATCGACTAGCGCACTTATTAGTGAAGCATTATTTAATCTCCTTTTGTCTACACATGATGTTAAGTAACAATAAAGCTGTAGATAGCGCAACATGCTCGCTAAAAATACTACTGGCTCCCACATTTGACTGCCGTAGCACAGCAAAGCTGTTATCGCGATAAATGGACATTTAGAGTGATAGCTCGTTAAGCCGTTCCAAAAAAACCCTATCATCATCTATACTCCGCTATTTAAGTATTGCCAGAATCCATCTCGGGACCTCTGAGATACAAAGCAAACGGTAAACGTGAAAGAGCTTCAGCTAATTATAAGTGTAAGTCAAGAATGCAACATCCATCAAAACTTTAAAACACTCGAAGTTAAATGTAAACAATATACTATTCTGTCTGACCGTGAAAAGCTGGTACCTACCTACACGCACTTAAAGAGAGGCCTACAAAATAATAAATTAATTAAAAAAAATCGTATTGAATTTTTTCAGGTGACAAGATTAAAAGCATAAAGATCGAGCTGACCGGCACTCCGTTAGAGGACGCCGTTGCGATCCTATCACTAGCGTCTCCTTACCCCGTGGAGCTAGAGATAGTGGAGGGAGGCAGGGCCAGCGGCGGGGGCTGGGCGGTCAGGCATCCCCTGTTGAAACGTGCTGGCTCTACTGGTGATGTTTGTACGGTACGTTCATTATTAGTTAGGTTCTAGACATGAGCCTACTACTATCTTAAAGTTCGGCAACGCAGCTTCTACTGCCCGAGTGTTGAGGCTGTCAATGGGTGACAGCGATCACTTTCCATCATGTGCCCTGGTCGCTCGTTTGCCTACTCGGACTTTAAAAAAAATAGGTATCAAAAGAGGTATCAGTCTTTCAAGCTATAGAGTATATTACCTTTTTTGTTATCAAGTGGGGAGGATCATCGAAAGCTACCCTCGCTTCCGGCGATAAGTGAGGTTTAGGCGGTAAATTTACTCAACAATTTCCTGTCGATTGTCGTCTACAGCGTGGAGAGTGGTAGCGAAATCTGCAACACAACCGCAACCGGAACATAAACCACGACTCTTTCAAGGCTATGCGGTGATAGTTGGTCCTATAAGTAATATGATTATGGTAAACATTGCCTGTCGTAGAAGGCGATTCAAAGGTTTGAGGTTTCGTGAATGAAGACAGTCATAGCACACTAAAACCTAGGATGACGTAAAATATGATTTGGTCTTGTACTTACCGCAGTATTACAAGGAGAGAGCTATGCCCTTCCTTAGCGCCCACTTGACGTAGTGCAGATAGACACTGATGCGAAGACCGGATGAAATATTTCAATATCCGTGGCGGAGTGGTTTACTGCTTGCCTTGTAACACGGATGTCCGAATTGGGGTCTGGATGGTGGAGAGGTTTTTTCGAACCCACCTCTACCGCTATAACAGTATTGTTGTATTCCAACAATGGACAGAATGGTGGGGGTCTACAGCCTCTTTGTCACTTAACATCATGTGTCATCTGAAGTCAAGTGTTAGCTTATTGCCCATAAAATAAATTTGTTGACGCTGCTATAAAATATCCATTGCGCCAAATTCAGAAATACCTTACAGCAGTTTAGCTACGATATATCTAGATAATTAGTCAATTATGACCTTTGTAAAGTCCTAATAAAACATTGCGCGTTAATCGCTCTTCGGAAAGTAAAAGTTGGCCTACTGTTGCACTATCTGACAACTCATGTCGCTTGAATTGTTAGTCGTTAACAGTCAATAGTACAAATATAGAAAAATATAGATAGGTATATAGAAACAGTCTAAGAAACACTTCAGCGGCTGTTTCATTCATTAAGAAAATATTAAAGTGCACTGGTCTAGAGATACGAGTAAAGCTACTTTGCCTGAGACATCCGATCTCTTATTTAAAAACGGCATAGTACAGATTTATTTTAAACGAGGGCTGGTGGGAGTTTTTATTTCAATAGATGTACCATGTTTACCATATATTTTGTTAATTGTAGTTAGAGGGAGAGAGCTAAACATAGAGAGGAGAGAGAGACACATAGAAACAATGCTTATTTATTATGTGAATACATTACTCTATCAACCAAGGACTGGATCTTCTGGTAATAATATATCTCAAATTAGAAGACTATTACCTTTTAGTGGGGGATATAGTATAATAAGGATGACCTACATTGATATAAGAAAGGTCGCAAGTACAAAAAATCGAATGAGATCCAAAATAGTTTTTAAGGTTTTACTCATATTAATAGTTTTTTTTTTCTGCAATAAGCTAACACTAATTATTTTAACACATGATGTTAAGTCACAATAAGTCCGTAGATGGTGAAGAGATTGTACAGAATACCGTATGTATGATCGCCGGGAACAGTAATTCTGTTATGGCGGCAGAGTGTATTTATTCAGGCGGGTGTGTAGTTCACCACTGAGAACTCATGTGGCTTTGAAATAGAAACGAGGATTTCCGAAAACCAGTAAACCACTGCGTTGCGGTGGTAGTTCTCTGCATGGTAATATGGCTCGCGCTGTCACGTGCGTGTGTGGGTGACTCCACATTGCAATAGCAGTAGACATGAGTGAATGTGCCGCTGTCAAGATATAACCGTTAACGGATTGAGCCTCCAAGAGAAAAACTTTTAAACCACATGTCAACGGTATAGCCTCGCAGTTCGCAACCCAACCCGTATAATGCGTAGGGAAATCAGATATATCGTTTTCGTCAAATCCAAGGAAGGCACCTTGTGATCCTTTATTTAATAAATTGATAACCTGAGAATAATTTATGATAATACAATACAAACATTTTAATTAGAAATCTACATATAGACTATAGATAGCTTGCTAAGTGTGCTTTTGAAGCTTTTAAAGTTATGGCGACTTTGAGTGCGTTGAACCTTCGGTATGGCGTTAGGAAAAATATTAAGATTAAAAATCTATATACAGTAAACATATATATAATGTCTCCGTAATATCGAGCCTTTGTAAACAAATAATGTCGCGTTCATATCAGCGACAAAAGTTAAATGAATTTGAATTGAAGACACCGCACGTAAAAATATTGTTTTGCAAACGCACAATTTATTCATGAATATTAAGCAACTTCCAAACCGCAGGTCGTTCATACTACAAGAACGTACCAACTTATTGTTTCATACCTATCGCTTACAATTACTCATTCACAGACTAAATGACAATTTCTTTTTGACCCCCCGTATCCTCTTCGACAAGTAACAAAAGCAATAGATAAAACAGATCAAATAAAAACGGTCTGAAGCGGAAGTATTATTAAAACATCCCAATGTACAAAACAATTGTACACCATAATAAGCGTTGCCCCTTTCATAATAAGGAAGTTTATCGATCAACATTATTGTCTAACAGATATGTCGGGACACGTGTTTATGGATACAATGTCGCCTACGCAATGGAATGTTGGTCGGTTATGATTCTATTGTTCATTACTCTAGGTACAAATAGGCTTAAGGTACCTGGATAGTTCAACATTACTCAATTTCAACGGTCGACTATGTTCGAATGAATTTAATGTATAATAAGGTTCATTTGTACATATTATCATATTAAATCTTTTGATCAAGAATTACATTATAGAAATAAATAAAATGCGTTAAAAACTATTTATAATGTCTTTAACACATTTGGCACAATTGTTACAATATTGTCATCAGTGCTAGTGTAATATATATTAAAAAAGAATCATACAGAGACTCGAACGAGTTGGTAAGATCTTGAAAAGTAGAGAAAACTCCAATCAAGACAAATTTTAAACAAAATAAGCTAGATCAAATCTGTTCGGGCTTACAGGCTATAAACTTAAGATTTCTTTATTTTCCATCGAAAGTTTATACCTGCTGCTGGATTCGGTGAAGTAAGCGCTGTTAGTCTTAGACGACTATTACAGCTTTATCGAAACTGGCTCGCGAATCCGGTGATTCGCGAGCTATCGAAAGTTTATTCCATCACATCTCTCTTGTATAGAGAATTTTTAAAATCTATTAAGCTTTTATCTCGTTATTCAACGACTAAATTTATAAATAAAAAAAAACAAAAGTGACGCAACTTACGACGAAACGTCGAGGAATATTAAGTATCCTACCTTATAAATATTTACGCGATATAGACCCGAAAAAGTTTTGCTTATAATTAGCTGAATAGCTAATAATCAGATATTTAATAATAATATCTTAATTATATTTATGTTTACTTTCATTTACAGCTTGAAAAAGAAGGAAGGCTATTGCATCCCCCCAGATCACCGAATACCTCCCATTCCAATAACTCTACGCTAGAAACTAAACAAGGTAAAAGCGGAATTAAGAAAATCTTAACAGAAAAGATTATAACAACAACCACACTTGAAAGGAACAAGAAAGAGAGGAAAGACGCCCCAACATCGACGTTAGAAAGAGAAAATGAGAAAAATTTAAAAATGGCTAGTAAAACAAGGTATTCCGATGTACCTATCGGCATGAGTAAACCTGAAAGAAACAAAAACAGAAATTCCACTGGAAGCGACATTCAAATCATACAACCTGAGAATGGAATAACACAAATAGAACAAGCAGAAGTGCAAAAGAGGGACTATGATCCAAAAAGAGGAATGAAATTTGGTATACGCGTTCTTCCACCTAACGTTCCAGACGACGGTATTTTAAAACAGAAGAGTCCGGAAAATGGTACCGTTGTGTTGGAGAAGAAAGCCGTCGATGAACCAGATAAACCGGAACCTCAACGACCAGCACCAACTGTACATATAAAACACGAAATGGAAACAGAAACTAAAAAACCAGTTGTAGCAAAGAGAAGAGAGAAGATGGCACCACCAATCCCTAACGCACGTGTGAAAACCAATGACTCTGAAACATCGATCAATACAAGTAACGATTCGAAAATGTCTGACACGTCCTCTTTTTCTAGAAGCGAATTGAATTCTAGTGGAATTAAAAGAGATGAAAACGGCATTCCCCAGGAGTTACCCGCGCACATGTTGGAAGCGGCTAAAGCCGCTAGAAGTAACAGACGGAGTTCTGCAGAATTAGTTCACGAAAAAGAGAAGGCGGATGTAAAGAAAGAAGAGTTGCCTAAGCCAACGAAGAAGTCTAAAGGAAAGGCACCGTCTCCACCTGAAACTGAAAAGAATAAAACTGATGACAGCATTTTAGAACAACTGAAAAATGTTAACGATTTTCTTAAAAATGAAAAACAACATTCCAGTGTTTTGCAGGATACGTCCATATCAAACAAATCGACTTTATCAATGTCAATTTCTTATAACACCTCAACGCCTAAAATTACTAAAACCAAAACATCCCGAATTGATGATTCAATTAACTTCAGTCAAGATGACATCGATGATATAGTCTCTAAGCCTTTTAAAAGAGAAAGTGACTCATTGAATAATTTCTTTGAGGATTCTAAATCGAACCTATCATCAAATCAAGACGTTCATTCGGTCATCTCATTTAATAACAGCGATAAAAGCGAGAAAGGTTCGACCACAATTGAACTTAACAATAGCGATATAACTATACATAGTTCTCCTTTGAATGATACAGTTAACACAACTTCTGACGATACATCGTTATTGGATGAAAATGAACGGAAAGCAGCGTCTTTGGGAGATCTCTCGAGATTCGAACTTCGAGCCAAAACAAATAAACCATCAACTGGTACTTTAGAACGAGCGCAGTCTTTGGATATATCTGCCGACGATACGGAAATTCAAGAAACTACTTTATCACCTAAGAAACGCAAAGCTATGTCAGTTGTTGAAACGACATTTTTCGATTCGGGAACGGAAGATGCTTCGATAGATATGATTGACCCCGATAAAGGGGTAGTTTTGAAACAAAAAGAGCCAAGATTGAGTTTGAATATAGCGAAAACATCCGCTATCGAAGGTCTTAATACATTCCAAAGGAATCGGTTAAAGAAAGCGTCAGAGTTCGGCAATTTAGAAGACGCAATAGTCAAAGGATCGAGCAGTTCTCTTGATTCTGATAAACAAGAAAAGGAAATGGTATCTAGAAAAATACAGAGCCAAGAAATGGACACATTACAAGAAGGCGACAGTCACGAGTCGTCTGATCATTTAGCAAGGAGGATAATGGATGAAAATTTGAAAGTTCACTTTAAACTTGTTTCCGAATTCGCCAAGTCGACTTCAGACGGTAGTAACATGAGCTCATTAGAAAATCAAGATGTTCATACCATTGCTGAAAATAAAACTTCTCCTTCAAAATACGAAGAAAAAATTTCCATGAGTTACGATACCAACATTCCAGACGACTTAAAAATGTCTCGCAATACATACGTAAACAGTTTAGAAAGACCAAAATCGGATATGATGAAGAAGCTTTTAGCTAAAAATCCAATATTTAACGTGCATATCGATCAAGCACAAAAATACGAAGCAACAACAAGTAAAGACTTACCCGCAATGACGGATTCGTACAAATCCGCAATGCATCAGCCGGATATCGTTAATTTCGATCTAAAAACGTCGGATAATAAAGGCAATGATTACGATGAATTTGTTAGTAATATAAGAGTCGGCTCTAACAATAACAGTTTAAAAATTGCTAAGAAATCTCAAGAAAATTTCTCTTCCGAATGGTCCGAAACCAAAGACGCACACACTAGCAACGTAGTTACAATATCAACCAGTGATAAAAATATTTCACCCGACGATAACAGGAAAACCTATACGAAATCTATTGAAATAGGTGAACCTATAATGAGAATAGTACCAGATGTGATAGAAGGCACCAAAAGTAGAAACGACCAAAGGGAAAGTAGAACGTTATACATGGAACCGGGAAATGTTTCGCTTACAATGACGCAAGATCCTGTACAGAAAACTGTAACGGTGAACGTATCGGAAGACGAATTCGGAAACAAAGTGATAACTCAGAACGTTGAAAAATATACAACTCAATATTTAACAGCTAGAACAGAAGCGCCTTTGCAAGTCGAACAAATCAGTTTCGGTATAATGAAAAATCCTGGCGATGTAAACGATTTGGACTTAGAAGAAGGTAATGTGAAAAATTTCGATAATAAGATTTTAGACGAAATAAAAAGACAAAATCCGAACATGCATTTCGTATCTGACGAACCATCTTACACAAAAACTGAAACGATAATACTAAACACCACCGACTTGGACGAACAGCAAGCAAAAGCTTTACTAGAAAAATTACAAAACGATCCAAGCTTCATGGCACAAAAAAGTACAGAAGAACTCTCGCGAATGGGAATAAGAATCATTCAAGACTTAGAAGACGAACAGACTATTAGTGGCGATTCCGTAGAAGTATCCAAAACCAGATACTCTATTAACACTTCGTCAATGCCAGTAACACAGAAACATACAAAGTCGGACTTCGTCGAAAAAGATCATGTAACAGAAATCCAAGTTGTCACTCCGAAACCAGAGAAAGCGAATCAGAAGAAAGAGGAAGTACTGAAAGACAAAGTTGCTAGTAGACAAAGGGCACCAGTCTACCAAGAACCTTTACTAATGTACGAACTCGACATAGAGCTGCTGAATGACTTTATTGTCAACGAGAGGCATCACACGGCGAAACAATTGCACGAAATGAAAAAACGAACGAAAATCGAACCAAAGAAAAGGCATTCCGACTTCGATCTACCAAGAAATAGTCACATAAAGTTCCGTACAGCAACGTACGAATCTCCAAAAGGCACAATCGTAACTAGCACGGACCTAGAAAATCGCAGGCTGTCCCAACTCGACCAGATGACGCTGAGATCGACCGGCGATCAGCCGGTGGTCAGTCCGAAACCGGCGATTTCGGCGAAACCGAGCAACATACCGGTGAAGATGTCGGAGAAACCAAAACTGGCCCCACAAGGCGTATCGTCGAAAATACCGATTTTTTCTACCGTTAAGTCTTTAAGTCAAGAGAATTTATCGGAAAGAAACTTTTCATTACCTCGCTCGCCGCCGCCCAGTTTGAGCGGTAGTACTGGAAATATTTCCGTAACATCCATTATCAAATCTAGCTCCAGGAGTCCTAGTGGAGGTATGTTGTAAGTGCTAATCTGTCCATCTACTGAATTTGTTATTGGAAAAAGAAAGAGTCAGAGATATTATTCGGATGATCACCGCTACATAAGATATTCTTATCAATGTATATTAGCGAGTTATCTGTCTTTGACGTCTGTAAAAGAAATGATAGTGTATCGGTTGTTCTCTTTTACTTGATTCAATTAAAAATCGCTTCTTCCAATAATATTTCTAATGTAAAACTTACGACTCTTGTAAAGAGATTTTTCTTTGAAAAAAATATCGTCAGCATAGCTTAGGATTTCGAAATTTTTATTAACACTTAAATTGCTTGTAGAAAGTCAGGTTTTCTTAACAAAAAAGCCTGTATAAATTATATCGAATAAAATGTGCCTTATATTATTTATATTCCATTTTACATTCCCTTGGGTTTATTTAAAAAAAAAAAAGGTTTTCGGTTGTGAGAGCTGGAGAATGTAATATTTAAATCGTAGTTACTTAATTTAAGTAAAATGTCACAATTATATTATTATTTAAGCAGTAAAAAATTTATTTTAAGTTGAGAATAACAAAAAAAAATATTATTACCATTGTATATTTTTCTTTCAACATTCCGTCCCAAAAGTATTACATTGTAAGGTTAAATTAGTATTAAAAATGATTGACACAAAACAAATACTAAATATAACATTAATTTTTTTTTCCGCGAAGGCATTTAAATTTGTAAGTATTTATAGTCTTCCAGATGAGGTGTAATTATTGAAACATTTAATTGCGACCACAGATAATCTACAGTCCCTTTCCCGCCCGTTTTTGGGTCTGTCTATAAAATAGCATTAAGTGTAGATTAACGCGGTTATTTGTTGATATTGACTTTTTTTGTATTAATGAAGTTACAATAATGTTCAATGATATGTAGAAAGATTAACAAGTTATTATCACAGTTATACAAATTGTATTTTATTTGATGTATTATAATAAAGACAGATTATAATGTTGCATTTTTTTTAATTGCCTCCTTCAAAATGTTTTATCTTTACATATAAAAATCATTAATGAATGATTCACTGATTGGCCTATATATCAACGTACAGGCTAAATCGCTGGTCCCAGAGATATAAAATTGGTTGTGACATATAGATATCTACTAAGAAGAGCGAAAGCAAAAGAGTTTTTTTTAATTGAATTCGAATTTCTATGAAACTTATTCTCCGAAGATCTCGAAAATTGATACACACGCTGGAGAGGGACTAATCTTAATATGTTTAATTAAAACATATTACCCCGCCCACAGAAGCGGACGGGTTATAGCTAGTTTGTATAATATAAAGCAATCAGCCAAGCAGTTTATCCGGATTTTGGTAAGGTGTTTATAAATCACAACTTTAAGCTCATCGCCATAACTTAGTGTGTATAATTGTCTGATTAGTCAACTATACATATTTCGCTAACTATATTGCTATTTAGAAAAGAACAAAGTCTAAATTAGTTTAATTGTAATCGTATATCTAGATCGATTTTGCGAAAAGGGATCATCAAACCATGGTATCAAACTTATAAAACTATAAATGATTTTATGAATTGCTACAAGCATTCGAACCTTCTGTGCCTTGATTACTAATATAGTGTATTACTGAGAGTCAGATCATTATAATGTGAAATCAAGTATATCGTATTGTACGAAATATTTAATATAATAACCAGTGAAGTCATCCTCTTTTTCCACCTGCTTACCTGTTAAAAAATTATGTTTGACAGTCGTAATTGATCAATACTTATATCATCTTTAAAATATGACATTTAGCATTTTTTCATTGCATTGATATTTAGCAAATTTTATGCACATAAAATTATGTAAAATATTCGTGAGTGGAATTAAATAATAAAATGGTTAGCGCCATCTATCAGTATGATAATAACTAATATATAAATGATGGCAAGACTCGACAATTTAAGAGTCAAAGGCTTTTTTTTTGTAATAAGATATAGTTAATAAATTCGTTACCACTACTCGGAGTCTGACTTAGATTTTTTATCTAAAAAATTTATGTCACAACTCCGTTTGCATTCCTTCTTGAAGTTTTTCGATAAGCTCTTTTTGCAACGGTAGGAGCGGCAAACGTTCTTTCTCGCCGTATCACACGCCTTCTTACACACCTTCGCTGCTTTCTTGTCACACGACGCGCGCCATTTTTTCCTCAACATGGTTTTTTGTTGCGCCGTTAACTTTAAATCGCTAAATTCCCCGCTGTCGTTATCGTCGCTACTCGTGTCTGAATCGTCAGAAGAACTCTGCACGGCTTTCATAGTTAATTCGGACAATGGTGTAGGAGACGCAAAGGTTTTCCCAGAATTTTCAACATCATAAGTTCTTAAAAAAGGTTTCCGCTGTAAAAGTTTTAATATACATAATAGTTCGAGGAAAAAGATTTTTCGCTATATAGTATGTATATATGGGCGCAAGTATTTCTGTGCATCTATCGGCAATTAGATTTACCAATGTGTGCGCATAGAGCCATCAATTACATGTTAAAAAGTTACATTTATATTTTATCTCCTTTGTTTTAAATGATTACTTTATATTTAAATGTTTTAGTATTAAATGTAAATAGATATTTGTAAATTTAGATATCTTTATTTGCCAATATCAATAGTCTGTAAGCACTGATTGAAAAATAGTTTTTAAATCATTTAATGTCTAATTTATTACGATTTGTTTATTTTCTCATGTAACTGTGCAATTTATTATTCATCTATTTAATTATATGAATTCTGAATCAAAATGTTAATATTTAATGTAATTATTGAAAACTTTGTAAAATAGTCGGTAACGCTTTTTGCAACGGATAGTAATGTTTGTTTTTATCAAATATAATTTATATTTGTAAATTAATCATTAGAAATTATGTAAAAATGCTTAAAATAATATTTGTTAACATTAAGTTATAAATCTATTATTGTTTGTTATAATATAGTTATAATCGATTTTAACAAATAAACGTTTTGTTGCAATGGGGGTATATATAGGCCGGCTTGTGCAAAAAGTGGACACTGTGTTAATATCGTAATAAAGCTTACAGTTTGAGAAGATATCATTTTATTTTATTATTAAAGTGGAATAATAATAATCTTCAAATGGAAGTGCCTAACGACGCGGGTGTTGCTCTGACAGCAGCGGTGAGATCACAGCCCCAAAATTCCTCAAGGTTTCCGGATGTCACGACTTTTACCTTAAATCAAGTTATGGGTCTCCTTAATTCCATCACGAAAACTATTGCAACAAGCGCAGTGAAAGAAGCATTATCGGCAGAAGTTCTGCTTATGGGACGCCACCATGACTCCTACCTCCCGCCGGTCAATCCTGATGAGCGATCACATGACATTAGGGACTGGTGTGCTAATATTGACAAAGTTATTACGGAGTTGAATTTTTCATCGCACGAGGCTCGAATGAAGGCTATTTTGCAATTAAAAGGACGAGCGAAAACTTGGGCCGACACCTGGTCGCTGCATTCAACTACATGGGAGCAAATGAAACAAGAGCAGATTCATACGTTCAGCATAGAATTCCGATATGCAGATGATGTGCAAAAATGGCGCAACTACACTTCGGAGCAAGCAACTACGCTAAATATGCTACAACGGCGTGGTCGTTTTCAAGAGGTTTCGGCCAGAAGCTACCGATGCAGAGTTGGTGAAAGCAGTAATCACAGGTATCTATCCTGAATTTGTACGGTCTGAGTTGTTGAGGAATACTCCAGGTTCACTTCCTGAAATGGTATCGCTTCTCAAAACATTTCGTAAGTGTAAAACCGAAACTAGGGAAATCATATATAATGAGGGTAAAAAACCACGTGCTAGGGATACCTCAAAAGCTCAAGTCGTTTGTTTAAATTGTAATAAGCCTGGTCATTTTTTACGAGATTATAGAAGCAAAAACCTCTTTAAAAGTAACACTGTTTTGCCTCAATCACAAACCCGTCCTAGTTCTAGTGGATTTTCTACTAACGCATAAATCGTAGTGTAGTTATTGTCATCGTAAAGGCCATTCAGAAGAAAAATGTTACCGTCGTTTAAGTAACGGACGTAATGCCCCAAATAAAACTATGCAATGTTGTTTGTCTATTAGACGTAACACGATTAGTATAATAATTAGTAATAAAGAGTACAGTGGTCTTTTTGATAGTGGCGCCGATTGTTCATTAATTCGAGTGAAAATAGCTGGCTCCGTTCCCAGTAAACATAAACAAGTTAAATTGAAATTCGTCGGTATTGGGGGTAAAATGATTTTTTTCGAAACAAAGCATTGCTACTGTAATTGAAATCGATAATTTATTAATCAATGTTCAAAGTTGCTGTGCTATTTTGAAATGTATACTGATCTTACTGATCCAGAGCAAATTAAGGAAATTCATCAAGTTATTAACGAGTTCAAAGATCATTTTACATCCGGTAATCGCTTCTCACAGGTGACAACCGGTGAACTAAAAATAAGACAAAAAAATCCCGATAAGATTGTTCAACACCGGCCATATCATTTGTCTCCTGTGGAACGTGAAAAAGTCGGAGAGATTATTAAAGCTTTAAAATAAAACAGTATAATCAGAGATAGGTCTTCCCCGTTTAGTAGTCCTATATTATTAGTCAAGAAAAACGACGGCACCGAAAGACTTTGTGTTGATTTTCGAGAATTAAACTCTAGTACTGTTAGAGATAATTATCCTTTACCTCTTATAGCTGATCAGATTGATAGGCTTGGCAATGCCCGGTATTACAGTTGTTTAGATATGACTTCTGGTTTTCATGGGTTACCAATAGCAAAAGACTCAAATATCTTCGAATGCCTTTCGGACTTTGCAATGCACCATCTGTATATCAACGCGCCATAAATGTCGCTCTGGGAGATTATAAAGTTAATATAGCTTTAGTTTATATAGATGATATTTCGGTCATATACGAATCTGTGGAGCAAGGTCTTATAAATTTGAAACTTATTTTGACTAGATAGACTAACGCAGGATTTTCTCTTAACATTTCTAAATGTTCATTTTTAAAAACTCGAATTGAATATCTTAGTAATATTATAGAAAATGGCTCAGTCAAGCCAAGTCCACGAAAAATTCAAGCTCTAACTGGTACTAGAACACCTAAAATAATATAAAAGTTAGGCAATTTAACGGCTTAGCAGGTTACTTTAGAAAATTTGTTCCTAATTTCTCTAAAATCATGGCCCCTCTATATAACTTAACTAAAGCAAATGTACCTTTTAATTGGACTGAACAACACGAACTTGCTAGAAAAAAGGTAATTGACACATTAACTTCCTCTTCAGTTTTAACAATTTTTAACCCTAATCTGCCGACAGAATTACATACAGATGCCAGCACAATTGCTTATGGTGCTGTACTAATTCAAAGGAAAGATGGAAACCCTTTAGTAATCGCTTATTTTAGCATGAGAACTTCACCTACAGAAAGTAAATACCTCTGGCATGAATTAAAGACTAGCTGTGGTAAAAGCTATAAAACATTTTCGCCATTTCCTTCATGGCTGATCATTTAAAGTCATTACAGATTGTAATTCTTTAAAGGCTTCGAGTTACAAACGAGACCTTACTCCCAGAGTGCATAGATAGTGGGCGTTCCTACGAAACTTTCAATTTGAAATTGAATATCGCAACGGTATAAGACTTGCTCATGCTGACTTCTTTAGTCGTAATCCAATTCAATGTTATAATGATAATCAATTTATACAGTGTTTCGAAACCAATAATTCTAACTCCTTAGTCTGGTCTATTAATCCTGCTATACTTGACTACAACTGGCTTCTTATTGAACAAAAGCGCGACTCGACTCTATCAGATATTTTGGAACAATTAAAAGGTAATTCAATTCCCCAAAATATCGCGAACACTTACGTTGTACTTCAGGATAAATTACTAAGACGTAAAGTACAGATAAATAACAAAACATGTAAGTTAATTATTGTCCCACGTAATTATAGATGGAATCATCTCATTACCATGATAACCTTCAACATTTTAGATGGGAAAAAATTGTTGAAAAGTTGCGAGAACAGTATTGGTTTCCTAATATGACTAAATTAGTTAGTAAATTTGTGAAAAACTGTGTTTTGTGTAGAGTAAGAAAAGGAGTATCCGGTGCTAGACAGATCCCATTACATCCAATTGATAAGATAACTATTCCATTCCATACCGTCCATGCAGATATAACTGGAAGAATGAACGGTTAACACAATAACCCAGAATATGCTTTTGTATTTATTGATGGCTTTACAAAATACGTTTATATGAATTACACAATCGATCGAACAAGTGAGACTGCTATCAAATGTTTCCAAAATCTTATTGCAATATTCGGTCCTCCCTCACGATTAATTACTGACCAAGATAAAAGTACGACCTCTTTAGAATTTAAAACCTTTTGTGAAAGATATGTGATTCAGCATCATGTAGTAGCAAAGGGAGCTAGTAGGGCCAACGATCAGATTGAAAGAATGATGAAAGTCGTAAAATATAACATGTCGGTAATAGAACTTAATAGACCAAGGCACACAGTTTTACAAGAACTACAGTTAGCTATAAACTGTACAGATAAGTCTCATGGAATTATTATTAGGAAAAAAATGTTCCCTTTCTGCTATTAAAATATTGCAAATTGACGAAGACACACTGCTAGACATCTTAGAGGAAGATGGATCGACTGCTAAGAAACGGGTGGACGAGCGGTTTCTCACGGATAAAAAGCGTTTTGATAAAGTTAAAGTCACAATCCAATCATTTAAAATAGTTGATTTTGTTTTAATGCGTTGTCATGAACGACATACCACAAAATTAGGTCTTAAATTTGATATTACCAAATGATCGTTACAAACTTAAGCATGTTAACCTTCGTGGGTGTTCAGGAATAATAGCGAGTCATGATGCCTTACGTTCTGCACCCATAGCTCTATCGGATCCTTTTAATGAATCTGATATTTCGGTTGAATAGACCGTATGGGCAATAAAATAGCCGATTCAGAGGTGATTTGCTATCTAAGTAAAATAAAAGTATATCAATTTATTTTCGTTTCCTTACGCGCTGGCTAGCCACGAAGCGTATCCCTAGACCTGTTCTTGTGTGTTGGCTAGATCCCTTAGGGGTGGGTGATGCCTTGTGTTGGCTAGATCCCGTATGGGTGGTGCCTTATGTGTTGGCTAGATTCCAATGTGGGTGATGCCTTGTTTTGTTGCAATAACGCTTTCCAATGCCATATCCATCGGAAACACTTTCCATAAACGCTGGCTGATTACCACGCGCATCCTTAATACCTGGTCTTGTTGGCTAGATCCCATAATAGGTGATGCCTTAAGCATAATTAAAAGCAGCGCAAGGGATGCGCTGGAGTCAGGATGGTCGTATGTGCGCAAGTATTTCTGTGCCATTTATGTTTGATCTCCTTTGTTGTAAATTATTACTTTAAGTGTTTTAATATTAAATGTAAATAGATATTTGTAAATTTAGATATTTTTTTTTGCCAATGTCAATAGTCTGTAAGCACTGTTTGTCTAACAACGCGGATGTTGTTCCGACATATACTATATAGTATGTATCAGCTTGTAATAAAATCTCTTTAGCAATACCATTTGTATCTGGCTGATTTTGGTATAATTAAAAAGTATTAATTTTAAAGAAGACAATTCCAAACTCGTATTAAGAAGAGTGATTTTCATTTGTTTTTCTTATTGTTAAAATGAATGCATCTAATGAAGAAATTCGATACATTTTAAAATTTTACTACAAAAATGGTAAAAATGCAACACAAGCCACCAAATAAAATTATGATGTTTATGGACCTAATACAGTATCCGTTAGAGTAGCGCAAATTTGGTTTGAACGTTTTCAATCCGGAAATTTTGATATCAAAGATGCACGTCGCATTTTGGACATTTCAGAAAAAGTGGAGCTAGGTCGGCATATTAGTAGTTACGATGTATCTGGAGAACTGGGAATTGACCACAAAACGGTTTTGGCGCGTTTGAAAAAAGCTGGGTACACAAAAAAGTTCGATATTTGGATGCTTCATTAGCTCACTAAAAGAGACCCAATGAATCGTGTACTCATTTATGATCCTTAATTAGGACGTAATGAAACCGAACCATTTTTCAAGAAACTGATAACTGGTGATGAAAAGTGGATCATATCGTATCAGTACGACGAGCATATAGATCGTGGTCAAAGGCCGGGCAGGCTTCACAGACTGTGACGAAACCCGGGTTAGCTCGCAAAAAGGTCATGGTGTGTGTATGGTGGGATTGGAAGGGCATTATTCATTATGAGTTGTTACGGCCAGGCAGAACCATCGATTTTGAACTGTACTGCGAACAACTGATGAGATTAAAGCAAAAAGTTGAGTGCGGCCAGAATTAATCAACCGAAGGGGTGTGGTTTTCCACAATGATAAAACTAGACCTCACACATCTTTATCCACTCGCCAAAAATTACGAGAGTTTAATGGGCTAGGAGGTGTTAATGCATCCGCCGTATAGTCCTAATCTTGCACCTACCGATTTTCACCTTTTTCGGTCTCTGCAGAATTACTTAGGCAGTGTCGGGTTAATATTACGAGTAGACTGCCAAAACCACTTGTCGCAGTTTTTTGATCAGAAGCCCCAAATTTTTTATAGCAATGGGATCACGTCCCTACCTACAAGATGGCAAAAAGTTATCCAACAAAACGGCATCTGCATAATTTAGTTAAATGTGAATAAAGTTTACAAAAAAATCCTTTTGAATTTTTATAAATAATGGGAAGAAACTTTTTCCCCAACCTAATATTTATTATTATTTATATAGCCCATATTAAGTAATATAAAAAAACTATATTATTTGAATGCTTTATGAAAACAATACATCTATTATTCGAGCCTAGTTAAAACAATAGTTTTAAGTTATTGTTGCTTAACGCACTCTCCGAGTATGTATAGATGTACTTACATATATCTATTTCGATCTTTCACCTTTTAAATATTATAATGTTACCTCTATAAAAAATTTTACGAAAATCATTTTTTATCAAAACGAAACTATCACATTTAAGAATAAATATCACTTCGGAAAAAGTTATAGCAATCGCTACTTAGAAATTGATAGTAAGTACACTTACGTTAAAAATAATCGCAATTATTGGATCTAAAGATTTATTTTCATCGGTGTCGTCTTCATACGATGCTATTTGTTCAATATCAGTCCGTAAAAATGTACCACTTGCTTTATTCTGAAAATGTAATGAATATAGTACATTCAATCAAATTTTTCTAAATTGAAACATCATTTAGATGCAATGCTTTCTTACAGCGATTAGTAAAACTGAACAAAAAGTCAGATGACTGACTAGTAGCATTGTTTATTAAGAAAAATAAACTTATGTTACGCAATAAAAAATTAAAATAGCTAGATTCGTAATTTAAAATTTTATAATCGTAAAACACAATTGCAATTAAACAGAGGAATCCCATAGAACGAGCGTAACTTCACATTAGCCTTCTTTTGTAATTCAAATCTCTATTTTACTGATGGAAAAAAATAGTAATTTATATGAACTCTTAAGTTGTCCATATTTCACAGAACTTTTTAAGGTTATTTCATATCTTATAAAATTTGAAACTGTATAACAAAAATATCAGTTTTTAGATCCAGCAAAAGGCTAAAAATACAATAAAATCATAAATAAATACAGAAATAAAGATCTACAATTTATAAACAGTATGTATTCGTGTGAAATTGAGCGTTAGCATTTCCTGCATTAACAGTTTCATCGAGAGACATCAGTCCGAAATCTTCATCTTTTTATATAGCATATACTTTTAATAGCATTCACCTTTTTTACTTTAGTAGTATTCGTAGATAAATTCTTCACATCACGGTGTATACTGCGCAAAAGAAAATACCCGATACAGGCATATTGCGTGAGGATACCCCTAAAAATTGTTAAGCGATGTATTGTATGATTTATTTTTTTTTATATGGCTGATTTTCGACATGACGACATTAAGGAGACAAGTCTCTCTCTCCAGCTAGTCATTAGCAAAAGTGAAGTCACATTTGTATTAATCCGTTATGGGACTAATACTTGGCCCCGAATTCATCTGATTTTAAGTGACATTAAGGCCGTAAATGGTGAAGCGTGTTGGCCCAGAATACATCTGGCTGTCACACGCATAACTGCCGGAACACGGCAATGCTGTTTTGGCGGCGGATTGACATTGAGGATAGTAGTTAGCCAGTTGGAGTTGAAAAACCCTACCACTATACAGACTCCACTACTCCTGTGGCTCTAGATTAGAACCCGGGACCTCCGCGCTACAGGCAAGCGGCTAAACCACTGCGCCAAGGAGGCAGTCAAAATATGTGTCGTAGGGACAGGAGTACGGCAAAATGGCCCTTGTCCGGTTTGAAGAAATTTGTAGTTAGTGCAATTTCTGGGCGTAGCGTCCCGAGGCCATAAGCAAGTTCAACAGTGTTTTTTTATATTGACAATGTACCAGCATTTAATCTTAAATTTACATGATAGATGATCGTGAGGCCGTGGATGGTAAAGCGTACTTGTCCAGAATACTTCTGACTCCAACATTTTTACTGCTATAACACGGCAATATCGGAATAGGCCTCGCATATTACCTTAATTCTAACGCCACGGCTAATGTGACCCCAGAATGAAACCAAGAATATCCGTGTTGTCTGACGAATAAATCACGAAGATTAGTATTGTATGCCAGAAAGTTGTGATAGTCGTTAAGAATTTCTCGTTAAGAAAACTAACAGCAGGTAATATTTTCAAATACAGATAACCATCAGGCAGTTGTATTTATGGTTTTATAAATAATAGAACAGGCGTTAGAAATAACCACATAAATTTCGTAATTTATTTAATAATAGTCCATTTCATCTGTGCAATTATTTTTACATTTTCTCTTGAATAAGGACTTCAATGTAGGGGTGCATATATAAATATTACAAATGGTTCTCAAAGTCACCTTACAGGCTTTTATGCATCTTCGTGTCATTTTCTTATATGATTTGCCGCATCTTTTATACTTGCTTTGAATTTTAACCATGCCCTCTTCGTCGCCAGTAATTTCAGAATCTCCTGCTATTTGTTCTAATTTCCCATCCTTCTCGGAGCTCGTTTTATCGTTTTCACCAGAACTACTAGATTCACTAATGTAATTTTTTTGGACCACTACATTTTTTAAATTAATGTCGTCATATCGATTGCTATCCTTCAGTGATAAAAATGTATTTATGATATCTACATTTTCATTTAAATTATCGTTAGCAAATATTAAAATTTGTTTCTGTATATTTTCACCAGAACTTTGTTCATTTAAATTTCTATCTATGTTTCCAAGGTTGTCTCTGTAAGCATTATTTGACTGAAGGTGGTTTAAATGTGTATGCTCCTTTTTCTGATTCAATATATGATTAAAAATTTCAGAGAGGCTATTAAAATCGCCTTCTTTGTCTAGTTGTATAAATGCATTTGCTTGATTGCAATTGTTTATAATCTATAAAGAAAAAAAAACTATTATCTTTATATATTTCGATGCTTACAATTATAATTAACCAAATATTTTTGTAGTGACTACTTTAACACGTTCACAGAGTCGCAAATTTATTTGTACTTTCCGTTCTCGCGGTACGGAGAGTTTTAGGTCTTGTACCAAAACTGTTGTGGCAGCACGTGCAGCTTTTTTCTGCATACGTGTAATAGTTCACGAGTTTATGGTCAAGACAGTTTTTCGTTTAGTAGGTGTACCATGGTATCCTAGTTAAATAACACATCTTAAAAATTTATTCATTTTTGTTACTTTGCACCAAATTGAAATTACTCCCTCTACTACTTTAAGAAATCTTTGTTTTTTTTAGTTGCAGCGCAAGGCTCGTATAAAACTTTTTAGACCCTGTATCGAAGCAAACGTGTTAGTGTATTAAAACCAGTGTTAAAAAATTAAAAAGAAAATGAGACTTGTTAGTAAGAGATAAGGCTAAAATCTAATCATTGCTAAAATAAAAGTTAGGATCCTGATTTTTCAAACGTCAAAAAATATTTTCTGCTTTTGAAATTAATATAATAACTTTATTTTGATCTATTAACAACTTTTCAATAATGAAACAGGGACAATACTTACGGTGAAAGGAATTGTAATAATGTAAAAAGCATATTGACAACTAATCATTTTCTAAATTTATTTCCACTCTCTCATTCTGTTAGATGAAATTATATTGATAGACTATGGTATAAAACGTAATAATTGGCAGCCATTATTCATAGCGACGTAAGGATACGGTTTGTTACCATTAATTATAAGAATTATAATCGTTATCTTTAAGTTGGTCATCAAATTGTACTTCAAGTGTTTAGGTGAAGGTTATTGTAGCTAATTCCAAGCATGTTCATTTCTCTGTAAGTTGTACGTGAAATTAAATAGAAAATCGAGTCCAAACTTATATAAAACATTGAATTGCAATAAAAACTTTTCTCAATTTGGACTTTTTTATGTCATGTAAATTTTTACAGTCCTGTGTATTAGCACAATCACTACGAGTATATACAATATAATATATATATATA